>CAUYRT010053863.1:0-72220 GCA_963574885.1 Lepilemur ruficaudatus
GTCTCAATAGGGGGTAGGAAATCCTCTAAAACTGATTTATGTGAATAGCTGTACAACTTGGTAAATTTACTAATAACCATTTAATTGTACACTTAAAATGGAGTAAAGGCATGATATGTAAATTACACTTCAATAAAGAAAAGAAAAAAGAAAAAAAATAGTTACCATTTAGTAGGTGTTTACTGTGTGTTAAATACTGTACTAAGCACTTTATACCACACTTGGAGGTATTGTCTTCCCACTAAGGAGGAGACAGAGAGGGTCAGAGTGGGTCAGGATCTTGGGTGGAGATCTTGTCTAGCAATACCTCTAGCAATACCTCTTACCCGCTAAGGTCATGTTACCTCCCGACATCTAGGGCAGAGCTGCGAGGGGCCGAGCCAGAGGGGAACACAATTTCTGTGTGTTGTAATATTAGGACACAATGTGACACAGAGGAATTCATGAATTGCCTGTGCATATCCTTTGCCAATTTATATTTTTCTTACTACTTTGTAATTAATCCACCCACATGACGCCTTGAGCAGTGTCTGGCCTTTTCTAAGAATTCAAAGGAGTTCTTCATATATTCTTTATATCAATCCACTTGCAGTTGCATGCATTTCAAGTATATTCACCCAGTATGTGGTGTATCTTTTCATTTTTCAGAAAAGATTTTAAATTCTAATATTGTCAGATTTATCACTTTTTCTTTAAGATTTGTGCTTTACATGTCTTTTTTTTTTTGAGACAAGGTCTCCTCTGTCACCCAGGCTGGAGTGGAGTGGATAGCTCACAGCAGCCTTGAACTCCTGGGCTCAAGCGATCTTCCTGCCTCAGCCTCCCTAGTAGCTAGGGCTACAGGCACACCCACCACCACAGCTAGCCAAAATAATTTTTTAATTATTTTAATTATTTTGTAGAGATGTGGGGTCTCACTACGTTGCCCAGGCTGGTCTGGAACTCTTGGCCTCAAGCACGGCTCCTGCCTCAGCTTCCCAAAGTGCTGGGATTACAGGCGTGAGCCACCATGTCCGGCCTTTGCATGTTGTGCAATTAAGAAATTGTTCCCTACTCCATGGTCATAAAGATACTCTCCTATGTTATCACCTAATGGTTTAAAATTTTGCTTTTCTCATTTAAGTCTTTTTTTAAACTGCTTAATGCTTACTCCCCACCACACTCCACCCCCAGCCAGCCTTGTAAATGTGTTTGGTATGTATCCTCACATGTGTGTATCACCTTGTGAATTATATGCTTCTGCGTTATGTCTGTTTCTGATTTACATAATGGAATTTTGCCATAAATCTCATCCTGGTTCCTCCTTCTCCCACTCTGCACGTTGCTCTGTAGATTCTGGTTTTGCTTCCGAGTGCTGTGTATAATTCTAAAGTGCATTGTCCTAGTTTACTTATCCTCTTCCCTAGTGAAAGACACCAGGCTGCCTCTAACTCCCCAGTGTAAAAACACTGCAATAAACCACCTGGCACTTGGTGAGGATTTCCATGGGATTGATGTGCTCAGGGTGGAATTGCTGGGTGATGGAGCCAACGGATTCCGAATTTTGCTAAATGCTGCTAGAAAGCCCTCCAGAGAGGTGGTCCCAGCTTACACCTCCCAGCAGGGTAGGGTCCCCGCCTCCCCACATGTCTGACTTTTGCCCTTCTAGTGGGTGTGACAGCGTATCTTGCTTGAATTTGAATTCCTCAGAGCACTTCGGATCTGGAACTTCTCTTCACACACTTTTTGGCCATTTGCTCTCCTCTCCTGTGTATCACGTAGATACCACTTTCTATTTATTTCCTGTTGAAATTTTTGTCATTGTCGATTTGTAGTAGACTTTGCATACTTGAGATTCTAAATAGTCATCCTTGGATTTTTGATGCTGCAGATACCTCCTCACTGACATTAGGCTAGTAATTTTCTCCTGTGTCTTTCACTAACCAGACATGCAATTATATACACAAATATGATATATACAGTCAAAAACATTAGCTGAGCACATACTATGCACCAACACCATACGAGGTACTTGTCATAGTTTGGTTCCCCCTGAAGCTGACCCTTAGACAAGGCCATGAGTACAAGTGGTTTATTTGGGCAGTGAAGGCATCACCTTAGGACAGGGGGAGAGTGACCCGTGGAAGGGGTGTCAGACAATAAATGGCATGTTATCAAGCACATTACCACTCCAAGTGACTGGAGCTTAATTCTGCTGGAGAATTCTGGGAGCCAGTGTAGAACTTGCTGCTCAGAGTCATCTTACAGAGAGTCGAGGATGCTGGGGCGTTGATGCGCCCGCTCTGTCGGTCATCACTTGTGCGGAGCTGGGAGGGTGTTAAGTACCCAGCACTTCAGTCTTACTGCTAAGGTAGAAAAATGGGCTGTAGCAGCAAGAGGAAGGTCTCAGGCACAGCAGCATGAGTGCCTTCGGTTCCTACCACCCGCCGGGCAGGCGCGGAAGTGATGAGGGCACAGGGATGCGGGCAGGGCACCGACAGTGCCTGCTGCTGGGCTCCGTGTACATTATCCCTCGCCAGAAGGTCAAACAAAAATAAAACACAAAGCAAAACAAACAAACAAAAAAAAAACTAAGCCCTCAGAAGCAGGTATGGTTATGCACATTTGCCAGGTATGGAACGAGGGTAAGGCAGAGCAGTGACTGCAATAAGGAATGCTCTGGGGGAACTTATAAAAAGCAGAGTTTAGGTCTGGGGTGAGGCTCAGAGGTCTGCATTTGTGTCAAGTGTCTGATATAGGTATCTGTGTTAGTTATCTACTTCTGTATAATGCATTACATCAATACTTAGCCGTTTACTACAAAGAACTATTACCTTACACAGTTTCTGAGGAGCTGGAATCCACGATGGCTTAGCTGGGCATTTCTGGCTCAAGGTCTCTCACAACATTGCAGACAAGGTGTTGGCCAACCCGTTCCTCACCTGCCGTGGGTGGTGGGACTGTTCGGTATGGTGCCTGCAGTGGTGGGTACATGAACCTATGCAGTGGTGAGAAGTATAGAACTACACACACACACACACACACACACACACACACACACACACACAAAACTGGGGAAATCTGAACCAGATCTGTGGTTCGTGTCAATGCCAATCTCTTGGTGGTGACAATTTACATCAGTTTTGCAAGATGTTATAATTGAGAGGATGGACATGGACATGGACAGAGAGTACCCCAGGTCTCCAGTATTATTCCTTATAATTGCATGTGGATCTACAATTATCTCAAAACTAAAGTTTAAATTAAAAAAGAAAACAGATTTAGGCGAGAATGTTCATAGCAGCTTTATACATAATCGCTTTGTCAAAACCACCCCAAGACCCATGAAACTGTAGAATAGATAAATAAATTGAGGTCTGTTTGCACAATGGAACATGAATGAAGTACAACGATATGCAACATGAATAAATCTCACAGACATAACGTTGAGTGAAAGCAGCCAGGCACGAAAGAGTACGCACAGTACGAGTCTATTTACATAAATGCAAAACCGGGCAAACGCAGTCCATGCTGTTGGCAGTCAGGAGAGCAGTTGCATTGTGGGGTAGTGCTGACCAGAAGGGGGCATGAGAAGGAGACTCTGGGGTCCCGGTGATGTTCCTTCTTTGATCCCGGTGCTGGCTACACAGGTGTGTCATGTTTGGGGAAATGTATCAAGTGCACAATTATATGTGTACTTTTCTGAATGGGTGCTCAATGAAAGTTTTAAAAATATTTAATATATAATATATTAATACCTAGAATTGAGTGCTACTTGCCAGACCTTTTCCCAGGCACTTTACATGCATTGTGTCATTTAAGTGTTCGATGAAGGTTATCATTATTATACCCATTGTACAGATGAGAAAACATAGCTTAAGGGAAGTTGTTTTCTAGGCTTGCTCAGCTGCCCTGCGAGGGATCAGGACATCACCAATGCTCTTAATCACTTTGGAGTTCATAGATGAGGCCATTAGCAACACCATTGAAAAGGGACCTGTTCACTCCACAACAAATGATTGCCCTGGTGACACCAAGCATGGCCCTTTGCCCAAGTGAGGGGGGCCCCTGCAAAGAACACTTGTGAAATTCAAGCCCTTTATCTTTCACTGAAAGCCAGGGCAGGCCTGTGTGAGGGGATGAACTGTTAATTGCTAAACACTGTAATTAAGTAGGGAGGCCTCAGTTCAAACCACCAGGATTGTAGTTGGCCATGGAAGTGTGAACAGGACTGTGATTAATGAACTTGCTAATAGTCTTTTCCTGCTAATGACATCCTTTCATGTTTCAGTAGGAGCACGTGTGGGGATGGCACACCAGTGAGCGGGCAGAATATTGTCACTTTCCCTGAATCTGGTTTCTACCCTGGTGTCCCATCCTGCCTGGTGGTAAAAAAATTGAATTTTAGTCAGTTGTGGGCTTTTTCTCTTTCTCTTTGTCCCTGGGGTAGGATGCCAGCGTGAGGGTGCATAATGCCCAGGCACTGGTGGAGGTCAGGGGGGCGTCTGGTTCCTGACTGTCATCTGTCCACATTGGTGTCCACTAGGACGATGCTGTCTTCTTGTACGATGTACGAAGGCATTCTGCCACGCTGACATCTGCCGTGGCATCCTGTCCTCCTCTGGTCCTCCTTGTATCCACTGCTGTGCTTGTCTTGTCTTGGCCAGTGGGTCCTCTTGTCACTCCCTTCAGTGCCTTCCCAAGGGGAATGAGGACCCTTGGCCATACAGACTACACGCTGTTGATGTCCTGCCCAAAACCTTTCTCTGGGCCTGTGCACTTGTCCCCGGGCTGCTTGAACATCGGAAGTTGAGAGTTCAGAGCTGCCCTCAAGAACACCCTTGGTGGGTGGGAGGCACCCAACTGGGGAGGGGGCAGTTGGGTCTTCCTCCCCAGGGCAGCCCACAGCGTGACGGACTGATGAGAGTGTCTGAAAGGCCAGCCCCTGTGCTTAACAGTGGGACCCGCTCTGTGGTACAGTCGTGCTCCAGAGCTCCCGGTGGGACCAGGCTGCAGCTAAGGCGTCCAGCCAGGACCACGGCCTTGCTTGCCTCCTTCCTCCAGCTTTCCTTGCTTCCCTCACTTTCTGGGGTTTTCTCCTAGAGCATGTCCTGGATAAATGACTTCCACAGGAATCCCCATCTTAGCCTCTGCTTCTAGGAGACTGACCTAAGACGCTGCCCCACCCCATGGGGCGGAGGACGCAGGGAACTCTCAGGCTGTGAGTCCTCACCGTGTAGACACACCCTCAGCCATGTCTCCCCTGCGTCTCCCTCACCAGGCTGCCAGGTATGTGGGGGAAGCGAGGGTGGGGAGGCAGTGGTCCTCTCCAAGAGGCTTGCTACCTTCCAACCTGCACTTGGAGGTCCGCCACGGAGTCCTTCACCCTCAAACCCCCATGGCCTTCAAAGGGTCTCTGTCAGTGGGGATGCCTTATTTGCAAGTGAGAAAATCTAACACAAAGCAGCTTGAATCATTTCCAGGTCACTCAGGGCAAACCCAGAGTGTGGGTGGGCTTCAGGGTTAACCTAGTCTATATCCGAGCTCTGTCTCCCCCCAGGGTTCTTTTTGCTTTACCTTCATCCAGATATTGGCATTTTCTTCCATCCAAGCAGATGTGAGACCCAGAATGCTACAGTCATCCCATCTACAGCTCATGTTCAAGGGACAGACAACTGATTCTGGAAGCTCTTCTGGCTGAGTGAAGAAAACTTCCCCCAAACTGCTGACAAACGTTGCCTTGAATCTCTGGGGCCTGAATTTGGCCATGTGCCCCTTTCTGAACCAACCTTGCCCAGTGCTGGATTTGGGGTGGGATCTCCTTCCCTTCCCAACGCGCGAGCTATTTGTCAAAGGGAAATAGCTGAACAACTCAAGGCTCTCCTGGAAATGGGAGAGGGAGAGTTCTGCAGGGTGGACAGTGACAACACTCACGCCTGACTGTGTTGTCCAGTTGTCTGGGCTGGGGAGCAGGGCACAGGGGCCGTCCCAGGCTCAGTGTTGGCAATTTCATGTTCTCAACCAAATACTTCCAGGATGTGCCCTAGAATAGTTAGACATGTTTCTACTCTAACTGATGGCTTCGGGGTTCCTATTTTTTCTCATCTTCACCAGCACTTGGTAGTATTTACTGAACTAGACAGGGTGTTTCAGAGAGGTAGAACCCATAGGATATAGACACAGATATAGCTATAGACATATGAGAGGGATTTATTACGGGAACTGGCTCACACAATTATGAACGCTGAGAAGTTCCACGAAAGGCCGTCTGCAGGCTGGAGACCTGTGGATGTCGGTAGTGTGGCTCAGCCCGAGTCTGAAAGCCTCAGAGTCAAGGAAGCCAGTGGTGTGAATCACAGTCCGAGGCTGGAGGCCTGAGAACCTGGGGGGCCACTGATGTAAGTCTTGGAGTCCCAAGGCCAGAGAGCCTGGACTTCTGATGTCCAGGGGCAGGAGGAGGAGAGTGTCCCAGCGCCAGGGAGAGAGAGACAGGAAATCCTTTTCCCTCCTTTTTTGTTCTATTTGGGCCCCAGCAAATTGGATGTTGCTGCCCACACTCAGTCCACCGGCTCCCACGCCAGTCTTGCCTAGAAGCACCTTGGACACACCAGAAGTAATCTTTACCAGTAACACTGTGCCAGTTCTCCAGCTATTCCTTAATCTAGTCAAACTGACACCTAAAATTAACCATCACACTTACCTTTCCAATTTTTGCAGATCTGATGAGTGTTAAAAGAATCTCAAGATTGTTTTGATTTGCACTCTTGTGAGTTCTAGTGAGGTCACTCATTTTATCAGGTGTCAGGTAGCCAGTTCATTTCCTCTCCAGTGAATTGCCTATTCACAGCCTTTGCAATCTTTCGGGTGTGTCTCCGACCCACTTCCCTGTACAGTCTAGATCAGGGGTTGAGGTGACTTTTTCTCTGGAAAAAGCTGGACATTAAATATTTTAGGCTTTGAGGGTCACACAGTCTCTGTCACAGCTACTCAGCTCTGATGATGCG
The DNA here is from genome assembly GCA_963574885.1 of Lepilemur ruficaudatus. Classification (NCBI taxonomy): domain Eukaryota; kingdom Metazoa; phylum Chordata; class Mammalia; order Primates; family Lepilemuridae; genus Lepilemur; species Lepilemur ruficaudatus. The sequence goes on from CAUYRT010053863.1 coordinate 6,984, forward strand.
GGACAAATGCAGCCAAGACATAAATGAATGGGCAGGCTGTGTTCCAATAAAACTTTATTTATAAAAACAGGCAATCAACTGGATTTGGCCCTGTGGGCTATAGTTTGCCATCCCTTATTCTAAATATTAATCCCTTGACTTCAGACAATGCAAAATCGGCTCCAGCTTTATCTTTGTCTAAGGTGTTTTCTTATGTTAACAAAATCCTTAATTTTGATGTAGTCAAATTTACCTACTTGTCATCTGAAGGTTACTTTTTTTGAATTATGTTAAGATGCCCTTCTCATCCTAGTAACACAAAGATATTCCCCTCCTTTCCTTCTGATTTACTCTTTATTTATTTATTTATTTTTTGAGACAGAGTCTTACTCTGTTGCCTGGGCTAGAGTGCCATGGCATCAGCCTAGCTCACAGCAATCTCAAACTCCTGGGCTCAAGCGATCCTTCTGTCTCAGCCTTCCCAGTAGCTGGGACTACAGGCATGCGCCACCATGCCTAGCTAATTTTTTCTATTTTTGGAAGAGACGGGAGTCTCAGTCTTGCTCAGGCTGGTCTCAAACTCCTGGGCTCAAACGATCCTCCCGCCTTGGCCTCCCGGAGTGCTAGGATTACAGGCGTGAGCCACCGCGCCCTGCCAAGGTTTACTCTTTATTTCTGTGGGCTTTCACGCTGAGCGAGGTCTTGGATCTGTGAGGTGTTTGCGTGTGTATGTGATATGGGATGTGGCTTTATTCTTCTCCCTGTAATGAGCCATTGTCCTCACACCAGCAGCCAAAGGAACCATCCTTTCCCCACAGATCTGTGGCAGATGAAACCTTTAATCGGAAAAAAGCAAGGATACGTTGGAAGGCTTACCTCTGCGGCCGGCCTCTGCAAGGCTGGTTCTTAGCATGTGCCTGCTCACCACGTCCCAGCACCTTTCTGGGGGCTGTGCCCAGAGCCCTCTGTCCTGAAGAACACCAGCAAGCTGTTCCCCTCTGCACAGCGGGCCCTTCTTCACGCTTCAGGTCTCACTCGAGTGCCAACCCCTCAGCAGACGCCTTACCTGAGAGCCCTCTCGTTTACTCTGTCACTCGCCCCACCGGAGACTGTCATTGTCACTTGCTCACCTGTTTATTGTCCAGCTCTCTCAGTTAGAATGTGAGTTCCCTCGGGGAGGAACAAGACATCTGAACTGCATTATTGGTCAGTCACTGCCTCCCCGGCGCCTGGCATGTAGCAGGCCCAAACTAAAGATTCCCGGAAAAACAGAACAAATGGGCAAGTTTAATTGATTTTTCAGAGGCAGTGGGTCATCAGATCGCCCTCGCACGGTCCAATAAATTCTCTTTGACGACGTACAGAATTAGAATTAAGGTTTGTCCTTCAACCCCACCCCACTCTACACCTTTATCGTTTGATAAAACCTCACAGGAGCTCGAGTGTATTTATCACACCTGCATTTATTCACAGTTCGATCTCAGAGCCCTGGTTCACTCCCTTAAAATATCTGATTGAATTTCATGTGGAAGCGAATGCCACAGATTAAATATATGTTGTGTTAAGAAGCTTCCCGTTTTATCACAGCCTGTGCACTGCCAGAAAAGCATTCTGCATGTTAATTAAGATAGCTAGGGGATTTTTTTAAAGACTTCTTTTTCTCCCTTTAACTTTATAATGCATTCAGGGGAAGGGAACTAAGGCAACTATTTGCAAAGCTGTAAAAATCAGTGTCGAGTCAGATGGCTTGTGCGATCCCGGTGAGCCTCCGTGACGGGCCAGGGCACTGTCGCTGCATGTCAGCAGCAGGCCGGGTCTGTGAGCTGGCTGCGAAGGAGCTTGGGGAGGCTGCGGGGAGGAGGTTCTGACTTCTGACTTGAGTGGGAACCATGCCCTTTTAGCTAAGCCTGGAATTTCGCCCAGGGAACAGTTAAGTAAGAGGCGGGGGTGGGAAGTGATCAAATCCAAGAATCAAAGTGGACAAGACGCATTGTAATACTGAGAATGTGGAAAAATCTGACCTTCCTCCCACTTAGCATGTTGGAGTAGCCAGGACAGTGTGGCAAGACAGAGAGGGTGCCGCAGATGCCTGCTATGGCTGCTGTTCAGATATCAGTACACGGACCCCCTCCATGAGTCCACATTCAGAGGTAGCATGGTGACATGAAAAAGCATGGCCTGAGAAGTTCTTTTGACCTGGGCTAAAATCCTGGCTCTGACACCTGATTGGACAAATTTCTTGCTAAGCCTCAGTTTCCTCATCTGTGAAATGAACCCTGGGGCATTGCTAGGTTCAGAGACTGTGGGTTCTGCTGGCATACGGCAGGCCTAACTGCTGTTGTGTTAAGAGCCTGTGCTCACCTCTTGCCCTCAGGGACTCAGGGCACCGCCAGCCTTTGGTCTCCCTTTCACCTCCCTCCCCTCCGCTCCAGCCTCGGCTCACCTTCCGGACACAGCTGGCCCCTAGACTACAGAAAAGGTGTTGGGTGACCTGCAGAATGGCTCCTGCCATTTATACGACACCAATAAGCTCTGATTAGGAAGACACCCTCACCCAAGGAGTTCCAGAATAATACTGCTGTGTTTGGGACTCCGACCCACAGCTCAGGAGTCACCCGTGATCACATCGCGGCTGGGGTGACATGAGAAGCAGCAAGCAGATGTCTGCTGGAAACCACCCACTTTCTCCTCCCCTGACACCCTGCCCTGGTTTTACAGCAGCGCTTTTCCCAGCTGTGACCAGCAGGGGGCGGCTCGGCTCCTCTCGCTCTTGTCCCTTTCCACAGTCCCGGTAGGGTTCACTCCTGGCCAGGCTCCGCCAGGCCTCCCCTCCCCTTGCCGCTCAGCCTCCCGGGCTCCCTGAGACACAGCCCTGCTCCTTCCTCCCTGCTTAGTAGAGGCTGGCAGACCTGCAGGGAGGGGCCTGGCCGAGGCAGGGCGGGATCTCCTCCCAGGCAGGGGCACAGATGTCCTGGCGTGCTTGGCACTGGGTTGGCCGTCTCTCTCCTTCCTGGCTCCATTCCAAGCATGACAGGCCGCGGAGAGGGCCCCGCTGGTCCTGTCTCCAGCCTGGACAGAAAAGCATCCAGGGACTCTCAGTCATGTGACACGCCCATCAGAGATGAGAGTATCCCCTCAGAAGGTATGTCACATCCCCCAGAAGACACATTCCCTGAAGGTGCAATATGCCCTGAGGTGGCACACCCCTCACAAGTGACACAGCCTACAGAGGTGACATACTCCACACAGGTGACAAAGCCCGCAGAGGTGACATGCTCTAGCTGTAACACATGCCACAGAGGTGACCTGGCGACTGCGGCTCAACCATCCCCAGCCACCGCAGCTGTAGGAACCATGCCCACGACATAGCAGGCCTGCACTTGTCACCCTACACATGCGGTGACTCTGTTCCAAGATCCTGCAGCCCAGAGAGCAGCCCAGCACCAACAGGGGCCTGGGCCAGCCTAGCTCTTGGCCTTAGTCTAAAAGTGGTCCCCACCCCTGGTGTCCCCAGAAGGGGGTCTCCTGAGTCCCTGTCCTTCTGCCCATGGGAGACTATCGCTCTTTCAAGACCAGCAGACAGAGACAGAGACAAGAATCAGTGAGCGGAAGAGTCACTTATGATTTATGAATAATGAACTAATTTAATCCTGGGTTTCTCTTGTGCCTCCCACTTAGTAATTTGTTCCCTTTCTTAATGGCTTGAGTTCTTTATCAGGCTGTGACAGAGGCAAGCGGTGAGTCATCACACCAGGGATCAGATGGGTGACCTACATACTGGGGCTGGGAAAGCAGGTCCTGAGAGACAGGCAGCAGCTCCACCCTGCACACCTTCTGCATTGGGGGCAGCTCTGAGCTGGCACAGCTCCAGCCTCTGCATCAGAGTGGCGGCAGGGAGCTGTCTCGGGTGGCGTTCGGTGTGGGTGGGTGTGGCTGGGGCTTGTCTGAAGCCGGGTGTCCGTAGCAAGCCCTCTGCTGGTGCTTAGACTGGCCGTCGGGGCGGAGGATGGAGATGACTGGGGTCTAGCCCCACAGCCAGCTGTGCTGAAAGGGATTAGGCTACCTGGGTTCTGTCTTTGTGACCATGGCTGCATTGCGTCACTGCTCAGAACCAGGAAAAGATGCTCCCAATGGTGAAAGTGCTGACCTCTGTCCTCGCCCCACTGCCTGGTTTCTTGAATCTGTTATTTATTTTCTTTTTATTTTACACACAAGGAGATTGAGGCTCAGGGAGGCGAAGCACCTCCATGCAGAGGGAGGGAGGGCAGCCTGTGGACGGAGGAGGGGAGGATGAATCCCGGGAAGGCCCGGAATCAGGGCAGCAGGGTGGACCCTAGAGGGCAGGCTCTGCTTTGCCTCCTGCATGTCATCTTGTTTGGCATCTGGTCCCTCAGGTGCCCTCACACAGGGTGAACAGGCAGGAGTGCAGCAGGGGGCTGGGCAGATGGTGACAGTGGAGAAGCAAGGAAGGATCTAAAGCCGGGAGGTTCCAGGAGGAAGGAGGGGAGAGGAGAGGTGTGGGCAGTCGTAGGAGGCAACCATCACGTATTTGCATAGTGAGCATGCCCCGTTGGTGTTTGTTATGTGAAGCAGTGGTTATTGTGCCCACTTTATAGGCAGATCAACTTGAAACAGGGAAGTCCAATAATTGCCTGAGCAATGCAGTTGGTGCAGGGTGGCATCTGTCTTCTTCCGGCCTCTTCTCTGGGTGCGGTGCCACTGCCTCTTGCCAGTCCCAGTTCTGACAGGTGTGAGCGAGCAAGGACACCTGCTTGGTGATAATGGGTGTCCTTTTCTAACACTTGGTGGTAGAGAGATTACTGCCAAGTACATCAGCCCCTCTGATTCTCACCGTATTTCTGGGAGATAGGTGTGAGCAAGGACTATGAGAGAGGGGGAGAGAACTTAATATTAAAGGGTAACGTACAAACAGAAACGTGTGCATATTACAAGTGCACAGGTCTCTGGATATTCATAAAAACTATTGTTTTAACCTCATCTGACTAAGAGAAAACTGACTTAGAGAGGATGAATGATATTCTCGAGTCTGCTCGTGTGTCAAGCAATGGAGGCAGTATTACAGCCCACATCTCTTAATGTCTATGTTTTGAAATGGATTTTGTGTTTAAAGTTTTGATATTGACTTCTTTTGAGAGCAATACAATTTAGTGGAAAATGGCAATGCTTTTATCATATTAACTTCATTACCACAAGTGGTTATATGACAGAGAAATCAGGTGCTTTAAGCCATCCACTTTTCTGTATTAAAACTCTTTATTTAGAGGGTGAGAGTTCAGCTGAAAAGTGTCTTAAGTAAAATTTGTTAAAAACTTGCAGGATAAATTTCATAGTAAAAGTTTAAAGTTTGGCCAGGCGTGGTGGCTCATGCTTATAATCCTAGCACTTTGGGAGGCCGAGGTGGGAGGATTGCTTGAGACCAGGAGTTCGAGACCTGCCTGAGCAAGAGCAAGACCCTGTCTCTACAAAAAATAGAAAAATTAGCCAGGTGTGGTGGTGCATGCCTGTAGTCCTAGCTACTCAGGAGGCTGAGGCAGGAGGATCATTTGAGCCCAGGAGTTTGAGTTTGAGTTTGAGGTTGCAGTGAGCTACGGTGATGTCACTGGGCTCTAGCCTGGGCAACAGAGCAAGACCTTCTCTCAAAAAAAGAAAAAATATAAAATTTGCAGATTCAGAAAGACTTGAGAAAGGAACAGTGTATTGGAATCATTTATTTTTGTAACGTTTAATTTAGTAGTCATTATTTACATTAGCACTCTGTGGAATATTTTGGAGAATCAAGAAAGCCTTCTTAAGAGTGGCCCGATCCTCGGCCTCCAAGTTAGCTTTCTTAATCCAACATTTCAAAAAGAGGGAAACATCAGCAAAACATTGCTATCAGCTAAGTGAAGGGAGGGAGAAGGGTCCCCCAATTGTTGTCGTGTGCAGGGGCAGAGACCTCTCCCCTTAGGCTGCTCTACTTTCATTTTGTTGGGGGACCTTTCCCCCAGGGTTTGGGAAACCTGGTGGGTTCCTGCTTCTCTGGATGTTTTCCCCGGGGGTCCCTGGGGAAAAGCAGGAGTGGGGAGTGCATTACAAAGCCCCTTCCAGTTCCTTGAGAGCAAGATTTAGGACACTTAGAAATCATCCCACCTTAGTCATCTTTCCCCTTCAAAGAGGTGTTTGAGGACTTTCCGATTGACTTTGGAGCAGGAACAACAAAAACCCAATCAATTAACCAATATCCACTGATTGAGACGGACTGTCTCCATCTGGGAATTGCTGGGGAAGCAGAGCCTGGAAAGGACCCATCTGGCAGGGAAGCGAGATGAATCCTCAGCACTGGGAGAGCTGGACCAGTCAGGCTAAACTGGGCCTGACCCCGAGTCCCGCTCATAGTCAGACCCCGGACCCCAGACGGTCACTTGAGAGGTTCAGCAGCCTCGGTAAGGCGGGCAGCAGCGGGAGGAACTGCTCTCTGGCCCAGCCCGGCAGGAGCTTGCTCTGCCAGCAAAATCTGCAAGTCATCCTGCCGCAGCTGCGGCCTGCAGAGTCCCCTGGTGGCAAAGAGGAGGGGTGAGGAGGAGGGGAGCCTCTGACAGTTTTTGTTTGTTTTAGGCTAGAACTTTCCAGTAAGGTTTCAGAGCAGTCGGATCCACCTGCCTGTGCTCCACTCCCCAAAGGGCCAAAGCCATCACACGCTGGTGTTCCCAGCCCAGGCATTGTCTCCTGGTGGCGTTGGGAGGTGTTTGAGGACTCGTTGCTCCCTCCCTGGATGCTGGAGAGAACGTCCACGTTCCTGCAGTCACAGACACACACAGAATGGGTTCAGTTTGGTCCATGAAAAGTTGGCTGGACGCTTTTGTCATTTTATTGGAACAAGTGGCCAACCTCAAAAAACTGGGAAATTTCACATATAAGCCCAGACTTCCTGCTTCCCTTATAAATGAGAAATTTTGGTGATACTGGGCCTGAGTCCCCGCGTGGTCATGGAAGGGGCTTGCCAGCTCTAGTGGCCCAAGTCCCCACCTCTCTCATTTTTTGTGCCATTTATATGCCCTTGTGAGTTAGTGAGTGCTCATCCTGGCACCTGCAGAGGTGGAGAGCAGAGCAGGCGGGCGGCACTCTGCCCCTGGACCACCCACCCTGGGGGCAGGGCACTCCTATGCCTCCATGGCAGCCAGGCTTAATTACCATCGTGGCCCTTCCCACCCTGTATTAAAATGATTCTACAAGGATTACAGCCATTTATGGGCACTGGTTTAATCTTCCTTTTGCCTGGGGCGAGAGCATCTAATCGCCTTTGGAGATGAGTTTTGAGAAGTGATCGTCTGCCTCCCTGACCCAAGGAAGGCTAAGTGGATCCAGTGATTTCATCCCATTTTGAAGATGAAGAAACTGAGTCTCAGAGTGGTTTCCCAGTGTGGGACACAGCTAACCCGTGCGAAGCAGGAGCCTTCAGGGCGTGGCCTCCCTCTGGGGCACTGTCTACCCTGGATGGACAGCAGCATCCTTCGGGCAGGGGCCCTGGTGGGGAGCTGCAGGGGGAGAGTTCCTGGGGTGCTGCCGCCAGAGTGCTGTTCTCAGAGGGTGCAAGGGAGGTCTGTCTGGCAGGTTAGCCCATGCCCTGCCCGGTCATCCACGTTTAGAGCCACTCAGCCCTGAAACGGGGCTGAGCTGGAAAGCCAGGCCCACTACATGCACCGTCATTTCCAGTTCAATGCCAAGTTCAGGAGCCGCTCCCTCTACAAGCAGGGGAATGGGAAGTGGGCCAGGAAGGGAGGGTAAATGGAGGAGGGTGAATGGCTGTTTGAAAATCTTCTTTCTTCTCTAATGTCCTTTCCAGTGGATACAGAAAGCTGTCTTCAGTGCCCTGTGGTCAGAAGGCAGGCTTTCCAGCTCTGGGTGCTGTTGGGGTCCTCTGGACTGGAGTGGATTTATAGCAAGGATGACTCACCTTTGGAAGGCGTTGGGGAAGAGCTCCTGTGGATTCTGGTCCTGAAGCGCCAGTTTGCCAGGCCAGGGTTTGGGGTGTGTGTGTGTGTGTGTGTGTGTGTTTCGGTCCTGTCCTCAGTAGGACTGAGCTGTCTCAGGTGAACTCCACATGTGCTCTGTGTGGGGTAGAATGCCTGCCTCGGGTGGCACTGGTTGACCTGTCCTAATAACAGGAAGCTCCATGTATTGGGAAAAGTTAGAAAGGGGTTTTTAGCTCTGCCTGCATTATTTTCTAACTGTGGGGCATCAAGCAGCCCAGCCCCTCTCTGTCAAATGGGGCAACTCTTGCCCTCCCTGCCCTTCCATTTCATTGTGACCTCAAGAGAGAGGGTGCTCATGGTGCGAAGGTGTTTTGCAAGCTGTCAAGGGCTTTGCCAGGGAGCAAGGTACAAACCAAAAGCCCAAACCCTCCGTCACAGGCATCTGCACCTCAGCTGGCCGGGGTTGGTGGGTGGGTGGTGGCCTTCTCTTGGAACTATCTGTGGAACCAGCCCACTTTCAGGGACTCAACAGTTGGGATCTCAGCCTTAGACTTCTTATGTGGAGAAAACAGGAAGCTGCACATCTTCCCAGAGCATCAAGTCAGCTGGAAGACTTGGGGGAAAATCATGATTTTTATATTAAAACAAAATGCTTATATGATTGCGCACAATGTACAATGCAAAGGTTTATCAATTTGAAACAGGAGCAAAGAAATGTGCTTGTGGAGGGATGGGAAATGGGGACTGCTTGCCTAGAGGACTCAGGTGACTTCAACATTGTCTTCTGCCATTAAAGGGATATTAATGAAGTGTGTGATAAACACTCATGGTGAGGAGGGCACTGTGCTGGGCTCTGCAGGGGTACAAGTGACATTGAGGAGAGGGCCTGGTCCTGGGGGAACCCCCCAGGCTAGGTGGGAGCACAGACAACGTACCAGAGACAAGAGAGCTCAAGTCTGGCTGGAAGGAGGCAGGTAATCAGGGGAGACTTCCTGGAGGAAGAACAGGAGGAGGAGGAGGTGAGATTTCAGGAGCCCAGACACACATACTCAGAAGTGCAAGTCACGCTTGGATGACTGGCAGGAAGATCAGACCTGGGCAGAGAGTGTGGAGAGATGGGATGTGGAAGATGCGGCTGGGACCCCAGGTGAGGAAGCGGGATGAATACAACAGGTCTCAGGAGTCCTGGAAATCACTTGAGCAGCGAAGTGACTTGGTCAAAGGGTTGCTTTAGGGTGGTTAATTTCATGTTGGCAACAATTTCCAGTTGTTTTCATTTGCCTGGATAGTGGCTCAGATGAGGGATTCCTTCAAGGTGTTTTTCCTTCCAGAAGTGACAACATCCCCCTGAAAAATATCCTCTTAGCTCAAACTGTAGCAACATTTTAGAACAATCTTTTTTTTCAGGCTACTCAGATGAGGAGCTGTGGCCCAGAGAGGTCAAGGGCCTTGCCTTGTGTTGCCCAGTGAATTATAGTTGATGTTGAACAGCAAGAGTCACAGATCATGGGGGCAGATAGGTCCCACAGGTCCTCTGGAAAGATGGGTGCCATGTACATCCCAAAATATTACCATAGGACACATGTTTCTTTTTATGCATGAACTCTCCCAGGGAGAGCCTTCAGCCCACAGATTCCCAGGGCTGAACACATAAGAATGGCAATAACCCCTATCCTCACTGCTTGTGGGGTGATTTGACCCCTCAGATCCTCTAGACCAGCAAGAGTTCGTATTATATTTCAGGTTTTGCTGAAAAATTACATCCACCCCACACCTGGGCACTGTCTGGTCTTTCCACCCAGAATGAAGCTAGAGGTAGAATACGCAGTGGCAGGATCCCTGGCATAGAAGAGCAAGGGCTTCCTAACTAGAGCAATTGTGAAAAGCTCCCAGGGGATACTCCCAGAGAAGCTACCTAATCAACAGCAAGTACAGCCTGGAGGTGGTGGGGGCAGAAAGAATGTGATTCAGCCTTCTCTCATTGCTTTGGCAGCCCAAGATCAGATTGGACGGAAGTGCTTGATGCTTAGACCAGCTCTTCTCAAATCAACATATACGCAGATCACATGACCATGATGTGACTATGCAGATGCAGATTTAGTGGGGTGGGATGGGGCAGGGTTTGTCTTTCTCACAAGCTCCCAGGTGATGCCAGTGGTCCACAGACCAGTTTGGCCAGTAAGGGTTGGACAACACCATCCCATTTATACTTTCCTAAAGGGAAGACACTACCTACCCTCTGGAATGGCCTAACCTACATACCACTGCAGCAGCTACCCTTTGACATCTCTGATAAAAAACATCTCCATTCATCCTACACACATTTATTGAGCACCTACTATATGCCAGGCCCAATATCAGTTCCTAGGGATCCAGAGATGACAGAGACAGTTTCTGCCTTGGGGGATTTTACAATGGCGTGTGTGAATGTGGTGAGAGTGGGCAGGGAATAAGTCAGGCAAACAGGCAATCAAGTAGGAGTGATCAAGGTGGTGACGGGGTGCCACAGAAGCCCAGAGGAGGCCACTTCTAAGCCTGAAATCAGGTGGGAAAATCAGGAGGGCTGGTGGGGAGTAAGTGGCACTAAACTGGGTCGTACAGGAAGAGGACGTATTGGTTCGATGGGGAAGATGTGGTGGTGGAAGGAGGGAGGCAAGAAAGCAAGGACGATAGATGCTTTCAGGTCCTGAGAAATAAACAAGTTCGCAGGGTCAGGAAATTACAAGTCATCCAGTTAGGAAAGAGCCTGTGGCACACGGAAGGTGTGGTGAGCAGGTGGCCCCATGACCCCCTGCTCTTGGTGTTCATACTTTGTATAATCCCCTCCCCTTGAGTGCGGGCAGCACCGATGACTTTCTTCTAACCAATGCAATGTGGCAAAGGCACTGGGATGTCACTAGTGGGATCACATTAGCAAGGCTCTGTCCTACTAGCAGAGTTGCTCCCAAGAGGCTTTGGAGAAGTTAGAGGCCATGTTGGAAAGCCCATGTCATAGGTAGCTGGGTGCCAGCTCCAACCAACAGCTGGAGAGAAACTGGGGCCTTCAGTCCCACAAACCCAGTGAAATGAATTCTGCCAACAACCTGAGTGAGCTTGGAAGCAGATTCTTTCACAGTCGAGCCTTCAGATGAGAACCTAACCTAGATGATACCTTGATTGCAGCCTTGTGAGACCCTAAGCAGAAAACCTAGCTAAGCTGTGACCAGTCTCCTGACCTACAGATACTGTGAGATAATAAATGTGTGATGTTTTAAGCTGCAAAGTTTTTAATTTGTTGTGCAGGATACAAAATGAATATAGGAGGTGACATTGAAAGTTAGACAGGGCACAAAAGGTTGAAGTGAAGAGTTGGGTTTTACTAGCTTTGGGGAGGAGGGCGGCATTGGAGATGGTGTTATTAGAAGGTAGCACGATCAGATTAGTGGAGGTGGAGAATGGATTGGAGGGGAGATGGTAGGGGAGGGAGGAAGGCAGAGATTAGCCAAGAGCCCATGGATGTGTCCGGGAGGGAAGTGATGCTGCCCTGGCCAATAGCAGGGTGGGGGCAAGATCACACACAACATGTAGGAGGTGAGATTGATAGGGCTTGAGACTAACTGGGGGTGTGGTCTGGGGGGCCCGGTTAGCCTCCCCTTGGCATAGCTGAGTCTCCTCTTGCTCTGTGGATGGAAGTGACTCTGGGGCCTTTGGGCTGGCTCTCCAGGTCTCCAGCCCTGTCTCATCAGCAGGTCCTTGTTGGGTAGAACTGGATCCCTGATGCTGAGCCTTGCCCTATAAAGGGAGGGGCCTAGGATCAAAGACATGCTACCTCTCAGCCTGCCCTGATGGGGCAGGCCACAGGTATACAGTAAGATCTGGAGGGAGCAACATAAAACTTCCTATCCCAAATCTCTTCTTCAGTGGTCTGCCATGGCTGACCACCTTTAGCCGTACACTCCACTTCCTGTAGCTATATATGACCATGTGACTAAGGCCTGACTGATGGGAAAGGAAGGGAAGTGATTTACATATCCCTGGGGTTGTGCCATTTAATGGGAAGGGGTGTGTCCTCTTCTTTCCCTTCTTACCCTTCCTGGCTAGCAGGGCTAGCTTTGTGGGGGAAGCCTTCTCTGATCATGAGGATGAGGGCAATGCCTCGGAATGGCAGAGAGACAGAAGGAGCCTGGATTTTAATGACTTTGCAGAGCAGAGCTTCATACATCTGGGACTTTTATATGAGCAAAAACATACCTTAAATGAAATAATTTTAATTAAACCCCTATTATTTTGTATCTCTGTTATATGCATCTTCACCTGTATCCTGACCAAAGCAAGGATAATGTAATATTATCATTAAAGATGAAGATCTCAGTGTAAGCTATATCTTTTCTCACTTACTTAACAGTTATTTTTCACTGGTTCCATGAAGCCAGGCAATGAGTCAGGTGTGGCGGATAGAATTCAGGATGGACACAGTCCTTACCCATGAAACTTGCAGTCTGGGGTGAGGAGGACACAGTATAATCAAGCATGATCATATATGTGTTTAAGAAAGATCTGACTCACAATGGACATGTAGTATGAATAAGAAAAAAAAAACCTTTGTTTTTTAAGCCACTGAGATTTGTTTGTCATTGCAGCATAATTTAACCTGCCCTGACTAATACAGAGGTCTTTACAGAAATTCGTGCAAAAGATGATGGCAAGAATCAAGGAGGCCAAAGAGAAGATGGAAGGAAGTAGAGATATAGGAGACAATTTTGGAGAACGAATCACCAGGGTTTGGGAATAGATCATGTGGCAATGAGGAGGAGAGAGAGGTTGACAATACCTAGACAGCTTGCTGGGTGGGTGGTGCCACTCATGGAGGTAGGTACCACTGGCACATGACAAAGTCAGAGACACAGAATCATCAAATGTTAATGGGGCCGGGGTGGAGTGTTATGGAGAGGTTGCCCTAGAAACCACTAGTCACCTGCAGTGGGGCAGGTAAGGGATTCACATTGAGACGTTTGCTAGAAGGGCTGGTGTCTTCAGGAGATACCTGCTCCAGGCTTCATGCTCTGTATCACATCGTTGACCCTGCTGCCAGAGTGACTGTGACAAATCTCAGGTCTGACCACACTACTACTCTGCTCAAAGCCCTTTAGTGGCTCCCCATGGCTCTCAGGACATGTCCAAGCTCCCTGATATGACTTGCAAGGTTCTGTGGACCTGCCCATCTCTCCAGAAACCCCCTCACTTCTTTGCTGGAGTAGCCTCTAACTTATCCTTTGAGACATAACACCTCCACACATCTTCTCTGATCCTCTGCCCAGCCCCCTCACTCAGGGTGAGACCCCCTCTAGGGAGTCCCTCACCACACCCTCTGTAAGGACCTGTTTACTTGCCCTTTTCCCCCCACAATAGACTGTGGCTTTTGCATTGGTAAACTTGGAGCATGGCCTGGTGCTTGCCCCAGCACTGAATGAATGAATTAGTGAAAACATGAATCTTGAGTGAAGGGCTGCACGAGGCTGGGGATACCTGAAAGTGGTTAGAGGAGGACAACCCATCACACGTTTGCTAACAGCCTGTGATGTGCCAGGAATGCGACAGGATGCTGATGAGATAGAAAGCAAGAAACATTTCCTGGGGGAGCGGCTTCCCTCCCTGTGGCCTCTCCCAACTCTGCTCGAAGCCTCATGTCCTTGTCCTTGTCTCCCCACCCTCCAACACCCTCCTGTTCTTGGTCACTGCTAAGACTTCTCTAAACTTACTTATAAGGTGCATGGGGAGTTGCAGGGTGGCTGAGACCCAATCCCAGGAGTGCCAGGGACCCTGGACTGGGACCTTGGCCTGGGTTCCCCTCTCTCTTCTGTCCCTAAGTCCCTGGGATTCACAAAACCTCCGTAGGATTTTTGATGGGGCACCCTGGAATTGGACTTGTTTGTTCTGCTCCTGGAGGCAACGCAGCGACCCTGCCTGGTGAGGCCAGAGAATCCTGGGCTCCAGTAAAAGTAGAAGATGAAGAATCGGCAAGAGAGGAGCATCGAGGCACCTGCAGAGGAAAGGGCATGGCTCTCTTCTTTCTTTCTTCTGGACCCAGCTTAGCTGTAGAAGACTATTTTGTCAAGATTCATTATCAGTTGGATAAGAGAAAAGAGCTGAGTTGAGGTGTGGAGAGGGGCGGGGGTGAGGGGCACAGAGGGGTCCACATGCTGTGTCATCTGGTCCCCACGCCTCTTCCTTCTCTCCCTAGCCTGTTGCCATCCCCTCTGGAGCCCCTGCATAGCGAGCTTCCCCCAGAAGGGCCTTCCCTGCCCTGGGCTCCTCATGCTGACTTTCTTGTCCCTTCTCCAGGGGCAGCTAGAAACTGCTGGCTGAGAGCTGGGGCCTTCCTGAGCTGGGCAGGGAACAAAAGTGACTGGGGCGAGTCCCAGCCCTCCCTTTGACCACCACCCTTACTCTTATCTCTGTTATAGTTTCTCAGTCTGTCAGCCGTCAGCAAGAGGATTGATGGCAATTCAATCAATAATCAACCAAAAATCATGCTCCATGCTTATCTGTTAATTAACTCATCAAACATTTTTTAAGTGCTTGGTGTATTCCGGCACCCTACAAATACTTGGATAGAGTGATGAGCAAAGCAGAGGCAGGGCCTGCTCTCATGGAGGGAGCTGAAAGTGGAAAGTAGAAATAGATGCTTAGCAAATATTAATGCTCACACAAAAAATTACACAATGGCAAATTGAGATAAACCCCATGAAGGAAAAGTCGAAGGTGCTTCAAGAGAGGATGCAAGATGGTCAGCTTCAGCTTGGAGGGATGAGTGGCAGAGCTCTGTGAGGATGCTTGTGCTGAGACTCAGAGGAAGGGGAGTGGGTGGGCAGGGAGGGAGGGGCTGTTGGAGACAGGGCAAATTGGGCATGAGTCCCAAGGGAAGGGAGCTCAGGGTGGTGTGAGGAACCCCAAGAGACAGGCATGACTGGAAGTGGGACCAACTGGAGCAGTGTAGGGGGTGAGTGAGGTGTGACAGTGTCCAAGTCTGGATATAGGTCCAAGTCCACCTGTGGTCTTCATTGGGGCCAGGTATACATCCAGGCTGGTCAACCCAAACACACATGAAGGGTGCAACAGAGACACGGGCCCTGGCATGGGGGCCCAGACCCACATTGGCACCAGGCACCCAGGGTGAGAGGTCCCTGTGCCTGTTCCTCTGTCCTCCGGAGCTCTGCCTGGAGCTCCCTGTCCTTCTCTGAGGGAGTTGGGAAGTGGAGGTTCTGAGGGTGAGGACCTGAAGGCCACTGTTTTGCACATGGTGTGTAGCGGTCGCAGTTATGACGCCCAGTGGGGGAGTGTGGGAAGGCCCGGGGAAGGGGAGTGGTGATGGGACTGGGCTGGTTGGTGTGGACTGAGCCCCGCACACCCCGTCTACCACACCACGCATAATGAGAGGGAGGGCAGCTCTGCACAGCCTACTTAGACGTGTCTGCCTCCAGTGGCACTGATATACCTCCAAGTACTCCTCTGACCTGTCCAGGGTGGAGAAGGTGCCAGAATACAGAGATGAATGAATGAATGCAGCATTCACATTTCTTTAGATTTTCTGTGTCCCAAGCATCTTGCCAAGTGTGTGTGGTTGATTGTTACCATCAGGGTCCCCAGTGAAGCACACCTCCCGTTACCCAGGCCCATGTGTGATCCCCTCCCACACGTGCTCTGGGCTTAGCCACATCCCTTGCTTTGGCTAATGGATCACCAGCAAATGTGATGCAAGCGAGGCTCGGTAGGCACTCGTGCCCTCTCGGAACCCAGGAGCCACGTAAAGGATTCTGACCAAGGCAGCCCTGCTGACAGCTTGCCAAATGCCAGACAAGTGAGTGAGGCCTGCCCAGGCCCAAGAGAGCCTCAGATGACTAAAGTCTCGTGAGCTTCCAGGCAAGACCAACAGAAGAACCACCCAGCTGAGACCAGCCTAAGTTGCAGAATTGGAGCAAAAGATGGTTGTTGTTTTACACAACAAAGTTTTCTGGTGGCTTGTTACACAACAGTAGTAACTGATACAGTGCCCACTAAACATCCATGATCTCATTTAGTGGGCACCACAGTCCAGGGAAGAAAGCATTTTTCTATCTTTTATATGGATCCTGATACTGAGGAAATACAGTAACTAACCAGGGTCATGCAGTGTGTCAGTGGCAACTCAACTGGGTGTGTCCCCCTGGTGTCCACTCTGTCACCCTGAAAATAAGGTGACAGAGTCAGCCACTAACATTCAGGAAATGAGGGGAAACTGGCCTGCCTTTATCTTTCATTGCTATGTAAACCCCAGAGTCAGCTAAGGCTGGCCAGCTCCATCCTCACTCAGGGGCCATGCCTTGAAACCTGGTTCAAGATTTTGGGGAATTCTTGTTCTCTGTGCTCTCTGCCCTGTCTCTGTGACCCTTCTGTTATCTTCACCTTTGTTTTCATCTATCACAAAGCACAGCTCCTTCTTGATTCTGTTCCCAAAGCAGCCATAAGCACAGAGCAGTTGCTAACAAGGGAACCTTTACTAACGATTTGTGGACTGTGAAGAGGCTTGTTAAACACTGCTCCCAACAAGCAGCACGTGTATCAGGTGTCCCACCTCTAACCAGCAATTTCTCATGGCTATATCGTCCCACTGGTACCACAAGTGTGTCATCCGCCCTCCCATTCCCTTTCCACACCCCTCCTCCTGCTGGCACCAAAGTCCTCTCTCCCCTGTCGTTCCCTCCTGACTCCAAACACAGCTCAGGGCCAGCTGACACCCAGGGACCTCTTGTTTAACCAGAGGATTCCCTTCTGAGAAGACAGCTGTGGTTTTCAAGTAGCAAAATCTCTCCCCACCCCATCATACGCTCAGAGAAGGGGCTTCGGAGAATGAACATATCCCTAGATTGGTCATTTTGTGACTGAAGCTCAGAGCTCAGAGCCCAGAGAGATGGGGGCACTTGCCCTGTCTTCCAGCTGTGGTCGGAGCCAGGACTAGAAGGTAGGGTCCTCTCCACTGTGCAGGGAAAGCCATGTGGATGTGGCTTGTTGTGTGGGGCACTGGGACTGAGTGACCTGGGGCTCTGTGTCACCCTGCTGGGCACGGACCCCCAAGGCGAGCCATGCAAACATGCTGACCTGCCCGTTCTCCTCCCCAGCCCCACCCCCAGCCCCGTGGTCCCCACGGTAATGCACACGTGCCCAGCCCATAAATATCTTATTTTGTGTTCCTGCCAGCCCCCGTTAATAGGGCTAATGCTTCCTGAGGAGCAGCCCAAAGCTGCATTAGTCGCAGATGTTTGATTGATTTAAAACAAAGAGCCTGACCACCAACCTCTCTCTATGGTTTCTCTTCCTGCCACTTTGCTTGCAGGGTTATCTCTGAAATGCAATTAAGGGGCTTAGAAGTACATTTTCAGGAAGATGTAGAATTGATGAGGGGGAGCTGGGCCCTGTGGGTGCCTCCAGATTATTTCAGTTCCAGGGAAGAGAGCTGGACCCTGCCTGGAGCTACATCCATACCCACCAAAGTTTTGGGTCACCAAAGCAAAATTGCCCCTAACGAGCCCCGACAGAGTGGGTGGGAGGGGCTGCCTCCCAGTGGAGATCCAGCGCCCTTTGCCTTGGTGAAGCCTCCAGGAGGAAGCTGGGGCTGCAGGCTGGGAGGCTGCCCTCCGTGGGGCTTCCACGTGCTAGACCAAGGGGACTCCGGGACCAAGCCTGCTGCGTGGGCTCCTGCTCGCTAGGGGTCCAAGCGTCGTGCCTCTGGTGGGTTCCATCTTGGACAGAGTTTTTTCCCCTTGAAGCCCAGCTGGTGTCATCGTATAGCAGATGCTTTCCTGAGCGTGCTGCTGGGGTGCCATGCTGGGGCCAGCATCTTATTTGTTAGGCTCTTGTGGCCTGAGCCCTGCTCAGCTACAGAGGTCAGCTCTGGGGGTCCTTCCAAGCCGGCAGAGTGAGCCAGCCTGAGGCAGTGAGCAGATGAGGACTATAGGGCCAATGCAGTGAGCTGCTGCCAACGTTCATAAGCCTCTGCTGCGTCCCAGCAACTGTGATGGGGCTGTGGAGGTGAAAAGGTGGACTAGTGATGTCACAGTCCAGTGGGAGAGATGGGCAGCCCCAAATCACAGCCCAGGGCAGCAGTGCCGATGCACTGGGGGCAGGCGTGGGGCGGGGGGCTCCAGCAGGGGCTAAGGGCTGCTGACATGTTAGAGCTGCTGCAACTCACAGGGAACATGCTGAGAATGAGAAAATTATATCTACCAGAATTTCTCTGAAGGAGAGCTTTGCACACTTGGGAGGAGATGGTGAGTGTGTGGTCTGGAGAAAACCCCAGAGTGTTACTTGGGGTGTTACTGCACCCCGGTGCAGTAACAACAGGGCATCCCTGATGGGCATCTGCTTGGCCCAGCGACCTGCTGGGTTGGGAGCTAGTGCTGACGTGCTGGGGCTGCCAGTACAGGCCGCCTGCAGCCTGCACGCTCAGCCCCTTCCACGCTACCTGTTAGCATTGAACAGTTTGAAAATGTCAGTGTCAGGTTTTAAGGGGCCCCACATTTTTGGCCTGCGTAGGCCACAATCTTACCCCAATCCCATCTGGCAACCAGACATGGAGACAAAATTGCCTTCTGCTGAGGTCACTGGGAAAAGGTTCATCCTGGACATACTATTCCACCTGGGCCTGGAAAAGTGGGCCAGGTCTTAACAGTTGGAAGTGGAGAGAAAGTCTTTCTGTGAAGACATAAAGGAAAAAGTGAGAGTTTATGGAGTAGGTATGGATAACAGTAGATACCTGGTTTGCTGAAGCATCATGGTAAGTTAGAGTAGGTTAGAAACCTATGGTGATGGATTTCAATGTCTTGCTAAGTAAGAAGTTTGGGATCTACTTGCTAGGCAGTGGTGAGCCATAGAAATCTCTAGGGCTCAGGGAGAGATAGTCAGAAATAGGCTTCTGGAAGGTTACCTTGGTTAGGAACAGGGAGAGAATGTAGATGCTTTCATAATTAGTTAGTAGCTTCTTTGGGTTCCTGGGGTGGGGGCATGATCTCCGTCTCTATAGAACATACAGCTTTGATGTCATTGGGACAATTCCCTCGCCCACCAGGCCTGGTGCTCACCTTCCTCAAATATATCCTCCATCCCTTTATGCCTCTACCCCTCTGGAATTTTCCAGATGATTGCCACCTTCCCTGGTAGCCAGCCTTGCTGCTTCTTGAGGAGCTCATGGTATTCAGCTACCTCCTCTACTGCCATCTGCTGATCTTCCAGACCCTTCCTTCATTCACCCCAGACTTTGGCGACCTGGGTTCAACTTTTCCTCTCTCCTGAAGCTCCATCTTTGTCCTGGGAGATATCCACATCCCACAATGACCTTGAAACTCCAGGCCCTCAGTGTCTGCACCTCCCTGTCAACAGTGGTCTCCTTTGCCCCTCCTGGCCACACCCTCACTGGAGCCTCACCACTTCGGAGGTCACCAAATCAACCCCCCCTCTGTATCTTAATCTCGGGCTCAGCAAACTTAGGCCCTGGGCTGACTGCTGTAAGTGAAGTTTTACTGGACACAGTCCTGCCCATGCAGGCACTCTCTGGGGCCGCTCTGACCCCGCAACAGCAGAGCCTAGTAGAGACAGAGCGTGTGGCCTGTGAAGCCCTTTGCAGGAAGAGTGTGCCAGGCTGGCACTACTCCACTGGCTCCTCCTTTCTCTGCTCCCTCCCTACCCGGCACAAGCTCATGATTTCGATGGCTCTTTCTGGCATTGGCTCCATGCAGCCCCTTCTGGGGGAGCCCACCTCCTCACTCTCTCTTCCCCCACCCAAGAGCAGCCAGAGGCTGCTGTAGAAATGTACACAATGGGCAGATTGATTCCATTCTTTCCTCTTGGAGTCCATGCCATTGCTCACTCCTACTTCTCTGGTGATGGATTTTCTGACAGTTTGGGGTTTCTCTTTGGGTGGGGCACATTGGCCTGCAAAGGAGACAAGGCCCCTCAAGGCCAGCACCCATGCAGGACCAACAGCTCAGAGTGCCACCACAAAGTGGCTTGGATCTTTCCAACTGCCTATTTGATATTTCCTCTTGCAAATCTCAAAGGCTTTTCAGAGTCAAAACCGGACATGTGATTCTCCCACCCAAGCCATAGTTGGACTGTCCCCCATCTTAGTGAATTGCAGTTTACCCATCAGTTGCAAAGGTCAGAGACCTCCTCGATACCATCTACTCCCTCCCCCAACCCTGGTGCTGTCTAATCCACCCTGAGACTGGATGACTTTATCTCCTCGATCGCTCTCATGTTAGTTCTGATTCTCTGTCCCCTCCGCCGGCACACGAGTCTGGCTGCCATCCTCTTGCTCTGCATGCTCACCACCACCTCCAGACTGGTGAGCTGGCGTTCTGTCTGGTCCCTGCCTGGCCTCTTTGCCATGGTTTTCACGTTGCAACCAGGGGCATCTGTTCACAATGCAAACCAAATTATGTTCGCCTCTGCTTACAACCAGTGTTATCTTCCCACTACTCTTCTTAACACAGACTTCGAGACCTTGCAGGGCTTGGCCACCTCCTGTCACTTTGCACACCCCTTCCCCCTTCCCCCAGTGGTCTGTATTCAGCACCCACCCCTGGACTTTTGCCAGAGCCGGGGCCTCTGCCTGGAATGCTCTTTCTTCTTCTCTTCCCTTATTAGTTCTTACTTCATTTTCTGATCGTAAGTCAGTCATCACTTCCTGAGGGTCTCATGCCTGAGATGAACTCTCATGACATCATAGTGGCAATTTTAGATCTGATTCATGCTTGTCTGCAGTAGACTGGGAACAGGGGGCATGTCCAGTTTGGATCCCCATTGGATCCTCAGCGTCCAGTATTTGGCCACAGTAGGCACTAAATCAATACCCACTGACCGAGTGAGTCTGGGCGAGAGTAATCTAATCCAATGACACTGGGACTGTGTCAGCTTGTTGAGCAGAAAAGCGGTGGCTCCTAATGAAAAGATCAGGGCAGACGTCAGAGTCTCCTTGAGATTTTGAAGCAGACATTGCCAATTGCTATCTCTTTATCCCCAAGATTCCTTCTTGGGGGAACAGGGTGACATGTGAATTTTTATTCCTTTCCCTCCTGGTAAGATGAACTATATGAATTTTAAAGCCATTTGATTGGCAGTAAAGGGTCCTTGGAAGATGAAGTCTTTGGCATCACACTTCTCCGGGTTCGAAGTCTAGCTTTGTCATTTACCAGACCCCTTTGTGGCTCAGTTTTCTACTGTGTTAATTAGGGATCACAGCGCCTGCTCCTTAGGGCTGCTATGAGGGAAGTGCCCATGTCTGAGGGTCCCTGATAGTCCCATATGGGCTGCCCTTCCCATCCCTGCCCAGTCAGCAGTAAGAAACTCACTGATTTCGATGCCCTTTTGCTAGATTTTCCTTCTCTTCGCTATTCCTTGCACAAGGTTGTTGAAGACCTGGAAAGCTTTATTTCACATGCCCCCCTCTTGCCTTCCTGGGTCTGTCTTTGGTCTGTCCGCCTTTCTGCAGGAATTCCAGAGAAGGTTGAAAAGCTGAGGCTGTTTTATCGTCAGAGGTTTTTGCTAACCATAAAACTGGGTTTTAGTAGAGTGATTCATGGACATGCATTCGCAGCTGAAGTTGTAGATCTGTTTTTAGAAATTATTAGCAGGCATTAAACAAAAACAGTCTTTATTAATAATTCACCAGAAAAAAGATATGGTGCAATATCCTGCAATAGTAATCCTTAATGCCGGAATAAATATTCCATTTGTCTGGTTTTTTTTTCTTCCTTCGACATAACAAAGACCCAAATCCTCTGTAAACCGGAAGAAATGCAGATCTTAGAGGGCAGATTTACAGCTGAGCAGGGGCTGGTTCTGCCTCTAGAATCCCCAGAAATGTAGGGCAAATTCTTGGTTCCAACATTTAGAAATACAGTGGAGCCACGTGAAGCAAAAACGGGGCATTGGGTTGATTCTGGTAAAATGCGAGCCTCTGCTCTGCTTCAGCTTCAAGGCCTCATAAACTCACAGATGTATCAGACCCCACTGGCAGCCCACCCCACACCCTCTAGGCCCACCCTGGCGGGCCCTGCAGGCAGTTTCTGCTGTCTGGCTCTTTGGGCTGAAGGCTCTCTCCAGCAGCGGAATGTGCTTGGCTGGGAAGTACCAGGAAGTTAATGGCCCCTCCTGGTGGCAGTTCTCCACCAACAGGGCAGGGCCTCTCTCAACAGTCCCCACACGCCCTGGAAGCAACTTGCTCATTAATGCATCCTTTTTGGGCTTTCCTCTCTTCTTTGCCCACATGTAAACCACCTGTACCCAAGTCCTTATCTCATCATGGTTTGCTGGGACAAGGGGCAGGCGCCAGGAAGGGGGAAAGCCAGTAACTGTGCTGAGGAGCAGGCTCCATCCTGCTGGGGACAGCGTGGCTCCATCCTGCTGAGGACACTGGGCCACACCGAGGAGAACCTGCCTCAGAGTTCTCCCCCTGGACGAGGACAAGGCTGGAGCCTTTACCTACCAACTCCTGTCCCTGACTGTTTGAGGACTGGCCCCAGGGTGGTAAGCCTCCTCCCCCACACTGCCATTGCTGTGACCACACATGCCAGAGACAGTCCCCAGGCAGAGAGAAAGACAGGATGCCTGAGATGGGAAGGTGTCAGATTCAAATCATGAATAAACATATGACAAGTTGCCCGCCTCAGTGATTATCAGGGAAATGCCAATGAGCTCTTTTTTCCCCTTCGCCTGACTGGTAATTCTGGTAGGGACTTGAAATCAAGGACCCTTCCCTACTTCCCTGGTTAAAGGGGAATTGTGACAGTCATTTGGAAAACATTCTGGAAATATTTATTAAAATTTACAATGCATATACCCTTTGACCCACAATATCTTTCCGGGGACTCTAGCCCGTAAAATACAAGCACCAGTTTGTACAAGGACATTTATGTATTTCAAAATTTATGTACAACAAAAAAATTGGAAATAAATCAATGTCCATCAATAGAGAAATGATATTTCCTAATATAATTTGGATAAAACGGTAACATCATGGAATAGTGCACTATCATTACCGAGAATGAAGTATATTTACTTGAGAGAGTTCCATGTTGTGTTGTCAGGTAATAAAGCAGAATGCAAAAAAGTGTGCATGTAACAAAATTTTTGTAAAACCAGTTATGATCCCTAAGTTCTCGTATAGAGCCGCTATTTTACAAACTGAATAGAAAGAGGTGGAACTTGTGGGTCATCACTTCTGGCCTTCAGAGTGACTGATGATGCCAGACTGACGGCCCTGACTCCTACACACCTTCCCTTAGGGTGACTGGCTCTTCTGCCTATCTTTCCTGCTAGGTGGTAATTGGTATCCTTGGCCCATTTGGCTGTGAAGTTGTTCGGCCGTTGTTTTCAATTCATATTTTTCGTGGGGGCAGAATCTCAGATCTCGCAGGGAGAGGCCCTGCAAAGGCACTGGTCCGTTGCCCCCACCAAAGAGCCATCGGCCCTTCATGCCAGAGGTGCTGCTGTTTTTGGAGCTGATACTGCCCAGGTGCCTCTGCATAGTGTTCAGGTCCCTTCGCAGCCTGGGCTTGGCTCCCTTTTCCAGCTCTTTCTCCCCTCAGTTCTTCCCACCTTTATTGGATGCAATGACCCAGAGTTTGGGTATCCATGCTTCTACTCCTGCAGTTTCCTCCATCTGGAATGCCTGCTCATCCTTTCCCATTTCCACCTGTCCAAATAAGACTTTACCTGTCACAGGAATCACTTCCTGCCTTTTATGAGATCACATGACTTCTCACCCCTGCCAGACTGTCATGCATTTGGGGAAAGAGAAATACAAACCTGTGTCTTCTTCTCCAGTTGTTTACAAGGGGCTTTGCGCAGAGTGGGAATTTGCAAGGTATTTGACAAAATACCTCTGTTCTCTGGAACAGGGTGGCTTCAGGAGCCCCTCCTGCCCCGGACTGGAGGAGGGCAGTCAGTGATACCATCTTCCAGGATCTGGGAGGTGGCTGAGCTTAGCAGTGGGCCAGCAGGAAGCCCCTAGCCTAGCCTGAGAACTGCTGCAAGACAGTAGCGACTGGGGCCAGGGAGAGAAGGGTGTGGGAGGAGAAGCAGGCTGGACTTGAGGGTTGAGCTGGGGGCTGGCTGTGCATCCTGGATTTCACCATGGAATGAGATTTAGTCCAGCTCGTCCCCAATGTGCTGGGAGCCTGGGCCCGAGGTGGAGCCCTGCTCATTTCCAGCTTGAGGCTTAGGCAAGATGACTAAGAGCGTTTGAGTAGACTCAAGCTGTCGCCAAGTGGTTTTTAAAGGAGCAAATGCTTTTCTATAGAAGCGAATACCAAGTTCAACTGTTGCGACTTTCCCCCCGTTTTCAAAAAATGCATGATCAACATAGGTCTTCTCTCCTGGGAATCAAAGCAGAAGGCTTTCATCCTCCGAAGGAGGCTGTGGCGGGACTCCTGCTTTTACTGAGCACTGTGTCAAGTATGCACATTTTGTTTATACCTTGCCACAATCCAGTGAAGTCGGTATTATCCAGTTCTTGGATGGGAGATTGAAATTTGCTCAGCATTGGACTATTTGTGATCTTCAGACTCAGGGAATCTGATAGAGGAGTGAGAGGTGGCAAGCTCATGCTGGTCATTCTAGAAGCTTCTGGAGTTATTCTGGAATAATCAAAATTCTCTTCATCGGCCCCTTTTCAAAGAGCAACGTTATAGAAATTGTGTTGACTCCCATTACCATCTGCCATTATGCATTTAATTTTTTCAAAAACTCAATCCCTTAGGATGCTGGAAATTTGCAGAAGTATGAATTAATTTTGCTGAAGAATTACACTGTTAAAGTAGATCAAATGTCCATATGAGATGATGGGCACTTTTGCGTGAACTTGACTGTCAGCTTCCTAACAATACTCAATTTTGTTGGATGCACAGCATTGTATATATCTAATTCCCTGCGATTGGACATTTAGGTCATCACCAATTGTTTTATTATTGTAAATAACTCGATAGTGAACATCTTTGTGTATATGGCCTTTTAAAGTACGTATTTCAGAAAATTTCCTCAGAAGAAATTCCGAGAGGTGGATTTAATGGGTCACCTCCTTTCAGGTGTCAAGGTATTGTAGTTGATGATATGGTCTGGATGTTTAGCCCTTCAGAATCTCATGTTGAAATTTGATCTCCAGTGTTGGAGGTGGGGCCTGGTGAGAGGTGTCAATCCCTTATGAATTACTTGTGCCCGCCCCATGATAATGGGTATGTTCTTATTCTCTACTAGTTCATACAAGAGCTGGTTGTTTAAAGCAGCCTGGCACCTCCTCCTCTGTCTCTTGCTCTTTCTCTTACCATGTGACCTCCCTGCTCCCTTCCCCTCCCACCTTAATCAGAAGCTCCCTGAAGCCCTCACCAGAAGCAGATGCTGGCGCCATGCTTCTTATACAGCCTGCAGAACTGTGAGCCAAATAAACCTCCTTTCTTTACAAATTACCCAGCCTCAGGTATTTCATTTATAGCAATGCAAAACAGACTAATACAGCTGATATTTAAAAAATTGCTTTACAGAAAGGATTCACTACGTATGTGGTCACCACATGTGCCTTCCATGTGATTCTCTGGAAGAAATCCTCTATAATCAGTCAAGCATATCTGCAAAGGGGATCTTGCTGCTACAGCGAGGAGGGACATAGAAAAGAGTGCTCTAGAAGGACTTCCCCTTGCTAGCTAGCTTGGGACTCCCAGGAAACAAAAGCATGTTGCTGTCCTCCTGGGGTCAGGCCAAGAGCTGGTTGGCCAGTTGCCATTGCTAAGTTCTGCCCCCTCCCAGCTCATAGGTGATGGAGAGAGAAAAGCAGACCCAGTCCTCCTGGAGCTGGCCTGGTGCTGTCAGCTAGGCTTTGGTGTTGCTCTGAGCTGGCCTGGAACTCACAGCTAGGACTTGATACTCGCCTTTGAATATAAACATTTGCATAGACCATCAACTGCACACAAGACCACTGTGGGACCATGATGGATCAAAATAAAAACAAGACCACTTTCTAATTATGTCTGAACACAGACAAAACATAAGCATTGTCCAAGCCACAAAAATGTCCAAACATCCCCGTATCCTGGCTGACATGATTGATGGCTATATCTTTTCCAGTTGTATCTTGAGCCTTGCTGAGTCTGCCATTCCTACGGATGTGGTTTAAGACACCCAGTCACAGACTTGTCCCTGGTTCCTGACAGTGTGCCCGGTCTCCTTAAGCCCCTTTCCAAGTCTCCTAACACCCTCTTGCTGAGATGCCCTGTGGTTCCCCACGTCATGAGTATTAAGTCCAACTTGTTCAACTACAGGTGATCCAGAGGCCCTTGGCTGCAGGGGAGTGACAAGCCTTCGTCCTGCCCTAAGCCTCCCACTGTGCCTCCCCGCAGGGAACCTGCCCAGGGGCTAAACTTGTTTTTCATCCTTTCAGGTGTCAAACGCAGTTTGTAAGGAAAAATTCACTTTCTTTTCTATATTAAATTTAACTTCTGATTCTAAGCCTACATTCCACTGGACTGGAGGAATACTTCTAGTATTTCCTGGAATTCTCCCCCTTCCACTTCGCTGTGGTTGTGTCATTATCCTGGTGTTTCACGGAGTGCGGGAATTGGGCCCTTGGCCATTACTGCTCACAGGTTTCCTGAACTCCTTGCCCCTGTTGGCGAGGACCCTGGGGTGTGGAGCTCTCTGCTGCTGCTGCTGAGCGTTGCTTGTGTTTACGAACCTTTCGGGCGGCTGCTTATGGTTTCCTCTATGGCAGCGCGACATAGTCAGGACTTTCTGGGGCCTTAGGACCTCCTGGGGGGAGCTATGAGGGTGGGAAGGAAGGGTCTTCATTATCCCTGTCATTCCCCAAAACATGCTACTTCATCTGCGGATTCCCTAGACTAGTTTTCTGCTGCTGCGTAAGAGTATCACCACGAACTTAGTGACGATAAACAACATTTATTATCTCACAGCGGGTCAGCTAAACTCGGTCCTCTGGTCTCACAAGGCTGTAATCAAGAGCATGAGCACTTCAGGCCCCGTGGTTCTCAGCTGTTCCCTTGGCCCAGATTATATTGGGGAGACCTGGTGGTAATTTCCAGGGGGGAGTCCACCACTGTGCAGGCTCCACCGTGGGCCAGGCACGCTTGTGAGGCTGTGAGTGGAGGGAACCAGGCTTGCAGGTTTGCACACCAGCATGCCCTCCCACTAAGGCATCAAGCCCCTCTCCACCCAGACACCTCTCAAGGTCTTTGGAGCCAGCATCAGATAAATTAGCCCGTAATAAGAAGCAAAAGAAAAACCCAGATGTTCTGGGTAGAAAAGGTC
The DNA here is from genome assembly GCA_963574885.1 of Lepilemur ruficaudatus. Classification (NCBI taxonomy): domain Eukaryota; kingdom Metazoa; phylum Chordata; class Mammalia; order Primates; family Lepilemuridae; genus Lepilemur; species Lepilemur ruficaudatus. The sequence goes on from CAUYRT010053863.1 coordinate 34,262, forward strand.
AGTGGCTGAGATATTTATAGCTGGACTTAGTCCCCACATGGAGCTGGTCGAGGACCAGGTCAGCAGCAGCTGTCAGATGGAACGACACTAGTGGCTGCACGACAGGAATGAAGGGTGGTCGTGGGAGGAGTGAGTTCCCAGCGTCCAGGCTCGCGGTGGGAGAGGGACGAGAGCCTGACCCGGCCACGCGGCCATCCCGCGGCAAGGGCCAGGGCCCTCCCTCCGCACTACTCCTCCCGGTGAACAGGACGTCACCCCACAGGGCCTGTGCGTGTCCTGTGATTTTGAACATGGAGAAGGTGCCCACAGGGCAAGTCAGATGAGAACCAGCAAAGTCCTGGGCTCTGACAGGCGTCAGTGCTGCTAACTGTCACTGGGGACATGCTGAACGCTCGTGGGAGAGCACCCAGCACTGGTTCTCAGCACGGCCCAGGCAGGATGGTGGGCGTTGCCTCGGCCCCCACAGCACTCCTGGGCACTCACCTGAGGGGGGAACTGGTGGCTCCGGTGTCGCCTCCCTTCTGTCTGACGAACCCGTTCAGGTCTGGTCCCCCTGTCTGAGACACCTGCTGCTGTTTCCTGGCTCTCTGACGCTCTCCTGGCCTCAGGAAACTTTTTAAATTCCAGGGGCAGGAGAACTTGCTAGTTTTCCTCATGTACCTCTCAAATTCTTCCTCCCTGTTCTGAATCCTTTCTCTAGACAAATAACGTCTATAAATAATAATATCAAAAATAATTTGAATAAAATTAAAAACCACTGTGTAGGACAACTAACCCCCAACGGCCACTAAATACACACGTGGCTGAATCCGTCCGGCCTATGAGCCGCCACTGAGACTTCTGTTATTCTGCGCCGCTGTCACGTCAGACATCTGCCTGGAGACGGAAGTCCACGTGAAAGGGGTTTATTAGGAAGCGTTCCCAGGAATGCTGATGGGAGAGTGAGAACGTGGGACAGGGACGGGAAGAAGGCCAAGCGGGGTGCCGTGAGCAGCAGAGTCCCATAGCAGGTAACTGCTTCAGTCCTGCGGGGCTCTGACAGGGACTGGTCTTCCTGCAGAGCACTGTGACTGGGGGCAAGGGCACTGCAGGGGTCTCACTCCCACACTCACTGGTCATCAGCTGAGGGCTCTCTCCAGGGGCGCAAACATTCAGGCCAAGGGAGGACTAGCAGGTGCCAGCAGCTGGCGCATAGGGCAGCCCGTGTGCAGGACGACAGGGAAGCCAGCCAACAAGAGCACCCATAGCCCCTGCCGCACGGTGAAACTCCCTGGAGGGATGATGGTGGGAGTCCTCTGGAAGAAACTGATCTTGAATGGAGGGAGCTCCAGGGATTGCACCTCCCTAAATCATTGTAGAAAGACGTCATGGGGCAGGATACACTAGGAACTAGTGACTGGTTCCCTCACGGCCAAGCTTCGTAGTTAGGGGCAGTGTCCTCCTTGAGAAGCACTAATGACGTCTTGCCAGTGGATCCACAGCAGATACACCCCCGAAGCCCGGAACAAATGACACTGCCTGGAAACCCAAGCCAAAAAACGTAAAGGCTACTGCAGACTGAAGGAGATTAAAGACAAGGCATAAACTACGGGAGATGTTCTGAGTCTGTCTTCTGTTACAGAAATGAGACCAAACTCCTGGGCAATGTTTTTAGAAAAAAGAGGGAGAGGCCGGGAGCAGCAGCTCACGCCTGTAATCCTAGCACTCTGGCAGGCCGAGGCGGGTGGATCGTTTGAGCTCAGGAGTTTGAGACCAGCCTGAGCAAGAGCAAGACCCTGTCTCTACTAAGAAAATAGAAAGAAATTAGCTGTACAACTAAAAATATATAGAAGAAAATCAGCCAGGCATGGTGGCACATGCCTGTAGTCCCAGCTACTCGGGAGGCTGAGGCAGGAGGATCGCTTGAGCCCAGGAGTTTGAGGTTGCTGTGAGCTAGGCTGACGCCACAGCACTCTAGCCCAGGCAACAGAGTGAGACTCTGTCTCAAAAAAGAAAGAAAGAAAGAAAGAAAAAAAGAGGGAGAGTGGTGGAGGGAGTTGGCTCTCCCTCCAATTCCCAGCTGCCACCCCAGACTCGGTGAAGGCTGGGGCATCAGTGACCCCAGCACCCTCAAGGGTGAACCTCTGCACTGTGCCTCTGTGCAGTGCCCGGGAAGGTGTTCTGCCATCTCAAGACTGGAGAATTTTGGATTTCTCATCAGGGAATATAATGGCTTTCTTGGCAGCCAAACAAATAGATGGGATTGAGCCTTTATTTTATTTTTTGGGGTTAATTACTCTAGTCTGACTCATGTGTCCTGAAAGCCCAGATGCCTGGACAAAGTCATCAATAAATATTTTCAGTGTGTCCTTGACATTGACCCCATAATTAACTTAGCATCCTTCAGTTCCATTCCACAAACATTTCTTGAGTGCCTACTATGTGCCTGGCACTGTTGGGCCTTGAGGGTAATGATAAGATTTAGATGCTACCAGTAGGAAGTTCTATTTTAGAAGCCCAGTAGGAAAAAAAAAAAAGCACACGGAACTTAGTGATCTGTTAATTGTGCTTTGCACGCTGTATAGGAATGATTTTGCCAAGGCTGAATTGGAAGTGAGTCAGAGGTTTTACATCTCTATGTTTGTGAAAGAAAAGATAATGAGATGCAGTCTTAGTGATAACGGGAACCTTTGTAAGGCTGTAAAACTGGAATTCAAGTGAAGCCCTTTAGGCCAGAGAGAAGGTGAGGAGAATTTTATTGAGCTGAAAGAACAAGAAATAATCTTGAAAACCTTTTGTGCCTGAGATCAGAAGCAATTTGAGAAATTAACTGACAGATATACGCCGCAATGTTATTAGTGGTTTCCTCCAGGGGATGGGATTTTGGTTGAGTTTAGTTTCCTTTTTCTTTTTTTCTCTTTTCCATCCTTCCTTTTTCAGTTTCTCCTTAGTTTCTCCCTCCTGTCTTCCTCCCCTCCTTCTTTCCTTCTTTTTATTTATTTTTTATTTTTATTTAAAATTTTCTCCAGCTTTACTGAGATAGAATTGATAAAAGTCGCACACATTCAAGGGATGCAATGTACTGATCTGATACACAAATACGCTATGTAATGATTACCACATCAAATTCATTAATACATCATCATCTCCCGCAGTTTCCACTTCCCTCTCTCTTTCCTTCCTCCCTCTTGTCTCTTACGCTTTGGTAGTATTTGATATATTTTCTACAATATGTCTTTAATTACTTTTGAAATAAGAAGGTCCTGTTTTTAAAATGAAATTACTGAGAACCTAAGGCACATTGTGTTTGGAGCTGAAGGTCAGGCAAGATGACGCCAAAGAGAGGCTAACTCTGCCGTAGGCCCCCCTCCTCCCTGCCTCTCCCCCATTCTCCCAGCGCTTGGCTACACTCACTTTGGTGGCGTCAGCTCAGAAAAACTAGTGTCTAATTAACCAAATCCAATTTTTAAATGTCTGTTAAAATAGTTTACAGATCCAGATGCCTGTTCTTACCATTTTTTCCCTCCTTGGAAAGTCACAAAAATACTTTCCTTCAGATCATTTCTTGTCATTGAGAATGAAAATAATTAGGAAACCAAGAGCAAGACATCACCCCGACCAATTATTGACATGACTTTGTTATTATTTTCTTAAAAGAAACTTTTCCCTCAATGAAGTGTCAATGGCCCACATAAAGCAACTGCAGCTACAGTGGGTTTTTTCCTCTCTTCTTTCCTTTTTTCTTTTTTTCCCCTTTTTGTTGGTTGGCCATATAAGATTTCAAAAGGATACAGTGTTTTATTTTTTTGTGTGTTTTTACATGTTTTCTTTTTCTTTTTTCTTTTACGGGGATACAAATGTTTAGGTTACGTATCTGGCCTTTGCCCCACCCGAGTCAGAGCTTCAAGCATGTCCATACCCCAGACGGTGCACGCCGCACCCATTATGTGTGTATGTACCCATTCCCTCCTCCCCCTCCCACCTGCCCCACACCCGATGGATGTTACTACTATATGTGCACTTAAGTGTTGATCGGTTAATACCAATTCCATGGTGAGTACATGTGGTGCTTGTTTTTCCATTCTTGTGATACTTCACACAGTAGAATGGGCTCCAGCTCTATCCAGGATAATACAAGAGGTGCTAGATCACCATCGTTTTTTGTGGCTGAGTATGGTATACATGATCTCCATGGTAGACATATGCCACATCTTATTAATCCACTTATGTATTGATGGGCACTTGGGTTGTTCCCACGTCTTTGCAATTGTGAGTTGGTACAGTGTTTTATTACATTCTGGGTCATAGACAGTAGCATCCACGACATAACGATAATGACATCAACAATTAGTCCATGTAATAGAAACATCCCCCAAAAGAAAAAAAAAATACAAAATTATTTAGGTTTGCTTAAAAACAAAGTATAGATAAAAATCCAGCTACTCCACAGGAGTTAAACGGAGAAACTGAGGGAACAGAGTTTTATTTGTTGTTGTCTGCTTGATACCTGGGAATCTGGACTTTGTGCCCCAAGCTAGTGCTTTTCAAATTCTAGGTCACAACCCATTAGTGAGCTATAAAGTACATTTGGTGGGTTGAGACCATAGGTTTTTATAATGAAATAGAATAGAAAATATCAGGGTTCAATACACATGGTAAGGGTGAGTATTGTTTCCGGGAGTTGTGTCTTTAGAAACAAGAGGGAGTGTTTGTGTGTGTACAGTGGGGTGGCGTGTAAATGTACTTCTCATCGTGCCTGTGGTCTGGAAGTCACTTCCCTGGACAGGCTCGTGGTGCCATGGATGGGTCGCATTGCCTCCAGTTGCCTGATTAGAGTGGCCATCCCTGGTGTGATGCGTTAAGGGGACTCAGGTGGAGGGGAGGCATTTGGAATGGGGACCCCTGAGGTCCTACCCCGTCCAGCCTTGGAATCCTGATTCTAGGTCCCAACAGGATTTATAACAGGCTGGTCAATAGAATGTGGCTAAGTTTTATCAGCAGGTTATGTAAATATAATAAGCTCTGCAGTGACTCAGGATTTCTCTCCCAAGTATCTGGAGGCCACCACAAGGGATCTTAATGTGTTTCTCCAAGGCTCAGTCCATTCAGCTTCTTCCACATTCATGAGCTGTGGGCTTCCTCAGTGGCAGCTGTGAAGCCCTGGCACTGGCAGGCGGTCCCCTCAGTATTGCTCAGTCCACACTGCAGCAGCTGGCCTGGGAGCCGGGGGCCAGAGGACGGTCTACACACAGAGTCAGCGCAAAGGGGGCCATCCCTTCGCTGGAAGCGACTGCGTGGGCTTGCAGGCTCAGGAAGGAAGCTTGTCTCTCTCGCGCCATCCTTTCATCTGCCACTCTCAGGACGTGGCCCCTTCCTTGGTGATCTGGGAATCATCTCCTTTTCCTTTCCCTCCCTCCCTCCAATCCGTCACCAAGTCCCATCGCTCTGCCTCGCACCAGAACCCCGGCCCATCCAGTCTTGCCTTCTCCTCCTTGGGCAAAGCCAACGTTGCATCGTGCCCGGATGGCCAAAGCCACCGTCTGCCTGGTCTCCGGACTTCTCCGTTCCTCACATGCCCAGTATGTACTCTGAGGCCTGAGAGGGCTTTTAAAAAGGCAAACCGAATCATGCCTCTTCCCTGCCAGACCCCACCACAAAGAACCCTCATCACAAACTAATGTTGGAATTGGCAGGTAAGTCACTTCTATTCCACCTGATGGCTCATCTGGCCTTGACAGAGCTGATTCTGGATTAACAGAATTTTTTTCTTGCTCTCTCTCCCCCTTCCTTCCTTGTTTCTCTGTCTTTTCTTCCCTCCTCTCCTCTTTGTTTTCTCTCTCCGTCTCATTCATTCATTGCTTCATTCACTGATTTAGTCACTCTGTTTTGTTTTCAACCCTGAGTGTAGTCCCTCCTTTCCTGTCTTGAGATCCGACTAGGAGATAGGAACCGTGCTTGGAATGAGGACCCCAAATCCATTCCTCGCCTCGGCTTCGAGTCTCCCCACAGCCGCAGTGCGTGTGTCCCTTGCAGCCCTATTGGCACCCTCTGTCCCTGTTGGCACCCTCTGTCTTGCTGGGGAGTCAGACCCGTGTTGCCACCAATGCCCACCTGGGGAAATGGGGGCCCAGAACTGGACAACAAAGACCGGCCTCTGGAGGGGCCCTGGGCCGTTCCATCGGGGTGGGGGATCAGAACGATTGCGTCGTACAGTGTGAAGTGCTGTGACTCACTTGGAGGCTCCAGTTAGCACCACAGCCCTGGGTTTCGGCAAAGAGAAAATCTTCTGCAATCGATACTGCTATCATCCTACAAAACTGCAGTCTTGCATCCTGAAAATGAGCCATACATCAACTTCAGGCTTCACTTGCCAAGCAAACAGCTGTCATGTGAGAATGATGGTGCCCTGGAACTAGTCTGGGGGAACCACAGGTCCTGGCCTCCCCGAGGGTCACTTCCCCAGCTGGGGAAAGACCCGAAGTGAGAATCCCCAGCGCACAGCAAGGGGAGACTCGCCTCTGAATATCCAAGCCTGGCAAGGGTGGGGACCCTGCGGTCTCAAGCCCACATGTGGCCCTCCAGATCCCCAAGGGTGGCCCCTTGACCAAATCCAAACAAATCCCTTTATTAAAAGGATTTGTTCTGTAAAATTTGGATTTAGTCAAAAGCTCCCACTCAAGGATCCGGAAGGCCACATGTGGCCCCAGGGCCACAGGGGTCTCTCAGCTAACCCAGCCCACTCACACGCCCTGATTTCCTTCTTAGATTGGCGTCTCTTGGCGAGCTAGAAGTGTCTCGTCTGTGCACTTCAGCCCCAGAGCTGGCTAGGAGGGTGTTGGAGGGAATTCTCCATTGTCTGGGAAAGCTCCAAGCTGTGGAACTCCTGACCCTGCACCACACAGGGCTGGCATACAGGCTTCCTCTCTTCTCTTTTGCTTCCTGTCTGATATGTACTTACAGAAGGCCGGAGCTCTGGGCATTGCTGTCCTGGCTACACTTAGCACACCACCCTGACTTCAGGAAGTCTGTGGGAAGAGTGGGCATGAGGCTCAGAGGTTACGAGAAGCAGCAGTTCAAGCACCTTGAGACGACCCGGGCTGCCCGTCCTAGGCACGTCCCGACCCAGCATCCACCAAATAGGTCTTGAGCCACCTGTTTGCTCCCCACCAAAATTGTAATTGCTGAAGGCCGCTGACTATGCCCTTTGGTTTTCATACTCTTCTCTGGTCCTAGCATAGTGCAAAATGCTGAAACACATAACTATGTTATTTTATAATTATGACTGAGAACTAAATATATCCTGCCGTTTTCTGATTGCCAAGATAAATGGGAAAATAAATCCAGATTATAGAATTCTAATTATCTGGGATTTTATCTGCCACTAAATTCTAAAAGAATTTATTTTCAAGGGTGTTTTTGTCAGGGATATTGGAAAGCACAAAGAAAAAAATATCTTCAATATGGTTTTCAGGAAAGATTAAGAAATATTACTATTGATAAACTATACAATTTCCCCTGTGTGGGCCTAGTTCTTCATCAGTAAGTGGGAACAGTAATAAAAATAACCTTATCGATAGGGTTGGGGTATCCCAGCATCATTGGGAACATAGATGAATGTCCTTTTAAGATGGTAAAGTGCCATGTGAGTGCCATCATCGTCTTGATGTGGACTTGCTCAGGATCATGTGTCACGAGTGCTTAAGCTGAGTTTGGTCCCAAGCTCTTTCAGATTGCCTTCTGGGTGCCTCATGTTCTTGTCCACCATCCTGTGCCACCCCGTGTTCTTGGACACCACCTGCCTGCACCTGAGCCCAGAGGGGTCCTTCCCAGCCTGCCTCCCACCGGGGATTGTCTGCCTTGTGGAGGTCCAGCTCAATTTTCTAAGTGCCTCCCACAGACTTCTCCTTTAACCATAGGGGACATGAGTTTATGTTTGAAAAAAGAGAGTTCCCATCATTGGGGAGGACTCTTCCAAGACAAGCCTCAAAGTGATGAGGAGAAGGAACGTTCAAGACCTAAAGAAAGGCGGGAATCCCCAGGATCAAAAAGCACACTGAGTTAGAAGCAGGATTAGAAAAAATTCTGCCTAAAAACATTGGAGTGAAACTGCAGGATATAAAACAAAACAAAGCACGATCTATCAGAGACACGAGATGACCTGCAAAGCAACAAGGATTAGATCTACAACTAGATTTGTTTTTATAATTAGGTTTTTCATCAGCAGCAACGTGATTGCTGGAAGACAAAGTCAACATGCACACAGAAAGTCAAGATCGAATATTTAGTCTACTTCTCACATCTGTTAAGAAATCTCCAGTGTAGAACACACAAGGAGCAATTTCTTGCTTTTTTGTCATTATCAAAGGAACTGTCCTTTGACTGGTGTATGTTTTAAGACAGGCCCATGAATGCTTCTTAAATCATCATCAGAGAGCTTCTTTCAAATGGTGAAAAAGTAAAAGTCTCGGTGTTGGTGAAGATGTAAGAAAATGAGCTGTCTCATTGTTGGCGGGACTGTAATATGAACAGCCTTTTGGAGTCATTCTGGTTCCTAACCTCTTTTCCAGGAGTTCCACTTCCTGGGATCCACCCTACACAAACACACGTGAGCACAAAGCTGTTCGTACAGTACAAGGAAAGTCACTACAGCTTTCTTTGTAATTGCAAGAAATTAAAACAGTAAAATAGCTATTTGCTGGTAATATAGCAAAAATGACTGTTAGCTAATAGGGAACTCAGACTCATTAGATATGTTATGGAAACATAATACAGTGGGGTGCTATTCAGCTGCTAAAATAAGTGAAGTAGATCTATAGATGCTAACATGGAAAGACAATAATAATATACTGGTATATAAAAAAAGGAGTTGAAGATCCAGATGGAACCATATTTTCTTTTCTTTTTTTTTATTTCAGCATATTATGGGGGTACAAATGTTAAGGTTACGTACATTGCCCTTGCTCCCCTCCCCCCTCCAGTCAGAGCCTCAAGCCTGACCATCCCCCAGATGGTGCACATCGCACTCATTATGTATGCATATACCCATGCCCTCCTCCCCTGTCCCGTCTGCCCGACACCCGATAAATGATGTGGAACCATATTTTAAATCTATCTATCTATCTATCTATGAGTATGTATATTTATTTATACTTCAAATGTCAAGAAGCCAATAAAACAAATTGAACTGTGGTTACCTCAAGGTCATGAGTCCTGGGCATGGGACCTGCTTTCAGTTTTCACTTCATGTACTTCTGCATTATTTGCTTTATTTAGTAATTTAAAAAAGCCAATAAAGGCACAAAACTCACTCGACAAACTTCTCAGTGTGGTGGAAATAAAAAGACTTCCTTCCACTTATTGGCATCTTTGGTCTTTAAGTCTCTTATCTATATTGGGTCAAACAAGAGTGGTCATATTCAAACATTCCTTATTCTTTCGTTTTCCAGCAGAAATTTTTATTTCTAATTAAATTTGATGTGAAACTCCAATGTATAAAATAGATAAAAGTGGTGCTGCTGTATCAGTCAAAGTCTAGTCTAGAAACAGGAACCACTCCAGGAATTTCAAACAGAGGGGATTTAACACAGCCAGCAGGGGACGGTGAGACGATCCAGGGATCAACCACACAGGAAGCTGCCGCCAAGCTCAGCAGGGGCAGACGAAGCCTCTGCTGGAGATGCCACCGGGGCAGAGTGGAGGCTCCCCCCTGCCTTCTGCCCCACGCTGGCTAGAGCCAAGCCCTCCCCTCGGCTGCCAGGGAGCAGTGGTGGCACCGGGCGAGACAGGGCCAGCGTGGGGAAGGCTCTGAGGGCGATCGGGCCCACGACCAGCACCCTGATGGCCGTACCCCCTCATCCCTTGCAGCACAGCTTGGAGCACAATGTCACAGCACTGGAAGATATTCATGATCTTTATTGTTCCATGACTTACTGTTCCTTTGAGAACTGAACAGAAACAAACAAAATAAAATAGACAAGAACTGAACAGCATCAGAATGAATGCTTAGTATTGGTTGTCTTTGTCCAAAGCCAAATCTAAAGGCCAAAGGAAAGTAGGTAAAGTATGTTTCTAATGTCTTTTCACTTTTAATTACATGCCCCTCTCTTTGTCTCTTTCCTTTCCATTCCTGCTAGTACCTCCCACTTACTTCCCTGAGGTGCCCCACCAACACCAGACCACCCAAGCAGGAGCCCTACGTGTGGAAATGATCTCTTTCTCCAACCCGCCACCCAGTGAATTAAAATTCCATTTTCCCAGCAGCAGATCTCTTCCGGCAGCATGGAGCAGAGAGAGCCCGGCACGGGCGTGGAGACCCTGGCTCTGCCATTGTGCACCTGTGTGCAGCAGCTGGCCTGGACACCTGCCCTTCGATGCTGGCATGACTCCGCCTCCACCTGCGTGCCTGCCCATTCTCCTGCCAGCTCATCACCACCTCCACTCTTGGGCCTTGGCTCACAGGGTCCCTGGTGAGGGGATATTTGAGGAGACACAACCCAGTGGCTCTGAAGATGCACCGTTAAGTCCGCCTGTCTGTGTGTCACGCTCTGACTTCACGTACCACCGAGAGCCTGGTGTTCTGCCTCACTCTTATGAGTCAGCCTCCACCTTGTGCTTCCAGGAACTGAGGAGGTGGATACAATTACTGAGTCCTCATGTATTGCCCTGGGACTATATTTTTGCCTTGTCACTGTGTCTTATACCTTGTGCTGTGACTTATCTCTTCTGCCCTCCCCCAGGACTGCAGAGTATCCTCAAACGGCTCTCACGGCCCTGACGTGGAAAGATGCTTACCTGCAGCACCACGTTAGTGCTGCTTACAGACGTTAAGGCTACTCAACAGTTTCTGCACATTTGGCCACACTGAGCAGCTGAACCCAGACATTCTTTCTCTGTCTGTGACTTTGTGAGTTTGGTTCCTTCTGTTCCCCGTCCATCCTTCCATCCCTCACTTACATCTACAAGCTGTAAACTCACCGGCATACGGTCAGAATCAGATTTGCTTAAGGCATGGAGGAGCGATGCCGCATCTACTGGCCTCACCACCTCTCCTTCCCTTTCACACGCGCGGAAACATGCTTCAGGTAAGTAACAGGGTGGCAGTCTGGGGAGTGTCAAAGCTCTGGATCCAGCTTTCTGTGGCCTCTCTTCCTCATCTCCCCATGTCTCCCTGGGTTGGAAAAACAAGTTCGGAAGTAGAGTTGGACATGAGACCTTATCCTTTCCAGGTTCTAGGAAATCTCTAACATTTTTTGGTCCTGTCCTATTTCCATTACCACCAGTTCGTTTGCTGCCTGTCTAGATCAGCTCCTTCCTCCTGGGGACGGACCTGGAGCTGCCATCGACAGGAATTTAAACATGAGGATATTGGACAGACCACATAAAACAGAGAAAACAAAGTGTTCTGCCCCCGTGGAAATTTGCATGTGTCATTTACTCACAATTTCTGTCATTTCTCCCCTCCTTCCTAAAGATAGTGCCCTCTATTCTGGTTTTCTCCAGGCCTGGCATGATTCCCTATTTCAGATCCATGGTGTGTGGTCCCTGCAGGAAGCCCCAGGGATGCTTCCTCTGCCTGCCTCTCTTTCCTTCCTTTGGTCTCCCAGGCCTCCTTGGAATGTGCCGGCAAAGCAGCATCACAAAAGTCCCGGAGTTAGATGTCTCCCAAGCATACCCTAGCCCTGAATGTAGCTGTAGGAAAGCCCCAGGGGAGCGTGTATATCTTCTGGCTTGGCTGTGCTTTTTTGTACTAGCAGGATAGACAAATCTTGGGCCATTTTGAAAACTGAAATAATAAATATTATTTCAAAGACTGACAGTTCCTGGCTTATTCCTCCTCACTCTTGCTCTTGCAGATCCTTCATTCTCTGAGACGGATGGAGAGAGGAGACAGTCAGGCCAACCTCGAAGAATCTTTCGTGCGTTGTCCATTGGACAGCAGGGGCCCTGCTGGGGAGGATCGCTCGTTCCACGGATTGCTTGCTCCTCGGGTCCCCCTGCAAGGCTGCCTTGTCTCCCCTGCATGCCGGGCTGCCCATGTACACCCATGTGTTTGGGCATCCTCCTTGTCTCCTAAGACTGGCTATGTGCAGCCCAGAGGTCAGCAGAATCAGTTGGGATGGAGACAGGTGCTTTCCCTCTTCATGCTCCTGAGAGTAACGGCAAATAGCCCCTCCTAGTCCCTCTCAGTTCCTTGCTCTCTGAGGCCGGGGATGAGGCATTTAACCTCCCAGAGCCTCCTCTTCCCCATCCTTACAAGGGATGCCCCAGGAGCACCCATCTCAATGGGCTTCTATAAGAACCAAAAAAGATATTTACAGGAAAATACTTTGTAAATTGTAGATCAGTGAATCTCAAAGTATGATCTGTGAGGCAGACCCTTTGGATGGGTCTGAGAGATAAAAAACAATTTCTGTAATAACGATGAGACTTCATTTTCCTTTTTCACTTTTGTGATACTGCTTTGCTGGCACATTCCAAGATGGCCTGGGAAACCAAAGGAAGAAAGAAACGCAGGCAACCAAGCATCCCTGGGGCTTCCTGCAGGGACCACACACCATGATCTGAAGAGGGGAGCCATGCCAGTGAGGCCTTTGTCACTGATGGTGCGAAAGTAACAGTGGGTGAAACTCCTGGTGCCTTAGTCTGAAGCAAGATGATGTCAGCAAACCGCACCAGTGGTCGTGTTCCTAATCTCCTTGAACTTGCAGGGAAAGAATGCCAGTGAAAGTTAAGAATATCTTTGATGAACCAGTAAAATGTATTGATTTTATTGAATGGCAGTTCTTGAGTACATGTCTTTTAAATATTCGATGTGATGAAATGGGAAATACACGTAAAGCTCTTAGGCTGCCTAGCGAAGTGCAGTGCTCGTCTCAAGGAAAAGCAACTGTGTGATTATCTGAGTTGTGAGATGAACTGGCCACTTTTTTCATGGAACACTGTTTTTACTGAAATGAACCACTTATACACGTAGGTGATAATGCAGTGAGTATGTCACCTTAAGGAAAATAATTGACAGGATTTACTCCAATGATAACATTTGAGCTCTCAAGCAAAAATTAGAATTTTGGAAAATTTGTGTTTGTCTCTCTGAGCTTGACAGTGTCCCAGTGCTTAACCACTTTTCTCGTGAGGTTGGCGGTGGTTTTTTTGATATCATATAGTGAAATGTTTCAATATTTGGAAAATCTGCATAACTAATTGAACAAATATTTTTCCAAGTGACCAATGCATGATGCTACAAAATCAAGGCTGGGAAAGGTCCATTTAAAATGGAAGATTTTAATGTAACAATATAAAATTTTAATGTTAGAATAATACAAGATTTTAAAGTGATAGTATATGGAAAGTTTATTGATCTGGTTTTAAATTCTACATTGCCACTAACCTTCCATAAACTACCACTTGTCAAGTTTTAGTGTAATATCAAAGAACAGCCACAATTTTCTGAAAAGGCTATTTTAATACTCCTCCCTTTTGCAACTATATTTCTACTTCATACAAAGCCACGCATCACAGTAGATGGAATGCAGAAGCAAACATGAGAGTCCAGCTGTCTTCTAGTAAGTCAAACATTAAAGCGCTTTGCAAAAATATAATTTCTGATGGAATTTCTAATGGGAGGCCTCAGACCACAGCTCCTGCTCTCAGGGATAGTGTCCCACTGCCAACATTCCTTTGTTTAGAGCAAGGCTAAGAGGAACTTTCCCTGAGATTTGAGGGTTCCAGTCAAGTCCCACAAATGTTTGCTACAAAAATATATAGTCTTAAAGATAAATTTCATCTATATGCCAGAAAAAATAGTCTTAAATATATATTCCTTAGAGTTATTAAAAAATTGTTTTCAGTGTTATAAGATCTGCTCAGGGCCACCCACAAGCATAAGAGCCATTCTGCTTTGTAGAAGGTGAATTTCCATAGCTGCCGTCATGGGCTCGGCGTTTGGTTTCAAAGAGTATGAATGTGAATGTGGCTCTTCCCATCCTCAGCGTCACTATATTTTTGTGATCAATTGCTTGGCCTGCCCCTCCCCCACTCCACCTTTCTGGGGATTTTCCCACGCTTCCGCCCCTTCCCCATGTGCATGGTTACTGTGGGGGCAGCCACTTTTTACTGGCCGCAGTTGACTGGCCAATCCGAGCACGTCTCTGTGAGTTTTAGATATAAGACCCAGAGAGTCAAATCAGCCTCGCTCCAGTTAGCTAAAGCTACAACACATAAAAGTTCACAGCCTTTATTGTTCCTGTTTTCTGCCACATTGACTGAGAAGTGAGGGAAGCCAGTCTGCACCCAACGATGGAAATGAAGAAGACGTGCAGAAAGAAGCCAGCTCCAGAGACGAAAGCGTAGTGTTCTGCAGCCTAGCCCCGTCTTGCAGTTGTCCCTGAGATCCAGCCGTATCCTGACCTCTCCCGTGGTTTATCTCTTCTATCTTCCTGGTTTCTTTGAGTCTTCCAATGCCCGATCCCCCACTCCCTAACCCAGTTTTTGTTGATTTGCTTGTTTGCTTATGCAAGTCTAAATCGCTAACTATAATAGTACCAGAGACTTCTCTCTTAGCCTAAGCATAGCATATTGTCAGAAAACAAAGTAATTTTCTATGCTAAATGGATGACAGATAACTTTGCATCTGATGGTGATAGCGAATCAGTTGTCTTTGGTTCAAGTAGAACATGCTGGTGTGTGTGTGTGTGTGTGCGCGCGCACGTGTGTTCACATGTATGCTCGGGCTGATGCTAACTGACTCCACATGATAAAGCCCTTGGTGGCTAGAAAATGTAACTGTCATAGGACTTTCAAAGGAGTCATATGTCTCCCTGTTGCTTATGAAATTCAGATTAATGAGTGGGTAGATGAAAACTGGTTTTCCTGACAGCTTCTATCATCTCTTTATGCTTTCGGAGAAAGATTATTTTCAGACTCAGAGTCTTTACTGAGAAATGCAAAACTATTTCACAGCCACACAACTGGTTAGTTCAGAATTCTTAACCTGCGGTATGAGAATAGAATTCAGAGAATCTGTGAACATGCATGGAAAAAAAATACCTCTTTATTTTCTTCCTAATCTCTACCGAAAATTAGCATTTTCTTTACATTTCATGTCGGTAGCAAACCATAGTTGTATAACCAGGCCCCACCTATAGAAATCACAGATATTTCTGTATCACATTAAAGTGTCACAGATATTTTGAAAAGTTATTTGTGTTCATCATACTTCAAATTTACAGTAACTATTAAACCCTCTGCTAGATTCTGTTACTTCCCACACACATTCCTTTATCAAAACTTCCCATATTTTGGGAACTACATTTCCACTTAATTGGTATATTTTGTTTTATGCATTTAAAAACATTATTTTCAAAATGTATTGATAGAATTCATCCAGGGGTTCTAGGGCACCAAAAAATAAGCAGGCAAGCAAACAAACAAAAAACCCACTAAGCATTCCTGGTTTAATTTACCTTTTTGGAAGCAAGAAGCAGGATTAACACACAAGAAGCAGAAATTTGGTAAAAATATTGCAAATATGGATTTATTGCTCCATAGGACAGACTTTACCCATAATGTTCTTCTTGTTATGTATTGCTGGATAATAAGATACTCTAAAGTTCAGTGAGTTAAAACGACAAAAGTCATTTATTTTGCACCTGAGTCTTCAATTTAGGCAGGCCTGGGTATCCACGGCTCCTCTCTGCTCCACGTGGCAGTAGCACGGGGAGCTTGACTGGCACCGAAAGATCCACTTTGAAGATGACTCTCACCTGGCCAGCAAGCTGGTGACTGAGAGCTCAGCTGGGGCTGTGCCTGTCTGCACGCCCTCTCCACGGAGCACTGGGCTGCCTGCACGCTGTCTCGGTTCCAAAAGAGTATTTGAGATACTGGATGCTGCCAGTCTCTCAAGAATTGAGCCCGGAAGTGTCCCTTCCACTACATTTTCTTGTTTAGGCAGTTAAAGGGCCCGGTCAGATTCAGGAGGAAGGGACTCAGACCCCACCTTCTGCCGGGAGGAGAGTCAAATATTAATACATTTATCTGCAGCCATCTCTTACCACCACAACGTGGAATATGACTTCCCTTGAGATGACTCCTCTAATCACATAAGACTTGGACAGCCCTTGAAATGAAATCTTTAAAATGCACAATTTAACAGTATTTGTAAATAAAATTTCATTGGTGGGATAAAGGAAACTGACCCTCCTTCATTGGCAGCCTTCACTGTGTCTTTCCTTTTTTCCAGTTCTCAAGCTCTCTCTTCCCTTTGCTTTCCCCCATGCTTTCCCCATCATGTTGAGCCTTCTTCAACCAGAGATGATAAGAATAAGAAAAGGAAGGGGAGAAGAAAGAGGAAGGAAAAGAATGGGAGGGAAAAGAGAAAGGCAGAAGAAATAGAAGAGGTGGAAGTGGAGGAAAAAAGGGGGAGAAAGAGGCCTTCAGTAGTATTGATCAAAGGTGAAAGCAGGCCGGGCGTGGTGGCTCATGCCTGTAATCCCAGAACTCTGGGAGGCCGAGGCGGGAGGATCGTTTGAGCTCAGGAGTTTGAGACCAGCCTGAGCAAGAGCAAGATCCCATGTCTACTAAAAGAATAGAAAGAAATTAGCTGGACAACTAAAACATATATATATATATATATACACACACAAAAATTAGCCGGGCATGGTGGTGCATGCCTGTAGTCCCAGCTACTTGGGAGGCTGAGGCAGGAGGATCGCTTGAGCCCAGGAGTTTGAGGTTGCTGTGAGCTAGGCTGACACCACGGCACTCTAGCCCGGGCAACAGAGTGAGACTCTCTCAAAAAAAGAAAAAAAGGTGAAAGTGGCCACATTGATGCAGCCCCTTATGGGAGTATACACTGAGGACATCATCTCACAAATGTGTATGTAGGAACATTGGAACATTGTTTTTAAGGGGGAAAGGTTGGAAAGAATCTCAATGTTCATCAATAGGAAACTGGTTAAGTAAATCTCACACACACACATGCACACACACATACATACACACTCAGTCCTCGCTATTCATGACTTCTATATTTGCACATTTGTCTACTTGCTAAAATTTATTTGTATCTCCCAGATCAATACTGGTGGTGTTTTTGTGGACTTATGCACAACAGTGAAAAATGTGAGCTGCCTGTTGTGCATGTTCCCAGCTGAGGCTGAACAGGGTGAACTGCTGCCTTCTTGTTTCAGCTCTCGTAAACAGTGCCCTTTTAGGGGTATATTTAGTGCAACATTGTTGATCTTTGTGCTTCTTGTATGAAATTTTGCCATTTAAAATGTCCCCCAAGCATAGTGGTGAAGTGCTGTCTGGTGTTCCTAAGAGCTGTCTGGTGTGATATGCCTTACAGAGAAAATACACGTGTTAGATAAACTTTGTTCAGGCATGAGTTATAGTATTGTTGGCCTATAATCCTAGCACTCTGGGAGGCCGAGGTGGGCAGATCACTCAAGGTCAGGAGTTTGAGACCAGCCTGAGCAAGAGTGAGAACCTGTCCCTACCAAAAATAGAAATAAATTAATTGACCAGCTAAAAATATATAGAAAAAATAATTAGCCAGACATGGTGGTGCATGCCTGTAGTCCCAGCTACTCGGGAGGCTGAGGCAGGAGGATCGCTTGAGCCCAGGAGTTTGAGGTTGCTGTGAGCTAGGCTGATGCCCCGGCACTCCAGCCCGGGCAACAGAGTGAGACTCTGTCTCAAAAAAAAAAAAAAAAAAAAAAGATTCAACAATATATATTAAATAAGGTGTTTTAAAACAGAAACACACATAAAACAAGGTTATATATTGACCAGTTGACTAAAATATTGTGTTCACAGGCTCATAGGAACCTAACCCCATATTTCCCTATGAGGGAAGGTTTAGTATTTGCTAATTCAGTGTTTGCAAAGACTTTAAATAACATAAACCTCAAATAACTAGAATTAACTGTGTGTATGTGTGTATCTATTTATGCAACTGTTGAAAATAATGAAGTACAGTCATATTTATTGACAGAGATGACAGGGTTGCATATGTGGTGAGGACTCACAGAGAACTATCTAGAAATTTTTTTTGTCAGTGAATAATGGTTATCTTTGGCTGGTGAGGTTTGAGGTGATTTTTAATTTTTTCTTTAGAATTGTCTTCATTGTTTGAAAAATTTCTCTGAGTTTATGTCATTTTAATTATTGAAAAAAGTAGACATTTTCATTTTGAAAAACCAAGTAAGGGTGAGACTACTAACAGGTTAACACTTGGGAGTCTATAAGAGAGAACGAGTAGAATCTCTTTATTTTTCAATTCTTATTCTCCTATTTCCAACACATTTGTACTGAGAACCTACCTTGCTCAGAGCACTGCTCTGTATCTTGGGATCCATCACAGAAGAAAACCCCAAAGATCTCTGCTGTTGTGGATCTCATATCCTGGTGGGGAGGGTGGCTCCTGGTAAGTGACGATTAATTTTATTATGGTCTGGAGTTGGGTACGACTGTCTGGAAAGAACTCCCGCAGCTGCATCTTCAGTCTGGATGTTCCAAGGCCCTCTCTACTCCAGTCCCTCTCGAGGTTGCAGCTTTACAGAATACAGATCCAAAGGTTGGGGTAGAGAAAAAAAATCTTTAAACTACACACAAAAAGACAAGAAAATTGTCATTAATTTCAAAATAAATAAGTACCTACTTTTCAGCTCTCTCAAGGATGGAAATATTTTTAGCAAAGATAGAAGTGCCTAATATTTTCTTCATTTAAAATCTGATGATAACAACTTTGGGGATGAATATTGTACTGGGTGGTGGGTGCAAGGGTGAGTTATTTTACGATTCTCTCTGCTTTTCAGTGTGCTTGAAATTTTCCATTAGAAAAATTATAATATCAATTGCATTTTGGTAACATCTCTAGGGTGACTGGCAAAATACAAATACATTCTAAAAGAACATGTGGTTAAGCCTGGCCTCATAAAATTTTCACAGACACATACTGAAAATGAGCTCAAAATTCAAAATTACAAAATTCACAGGGAACTAAGATATTAACAGTGAGTCAGTTCAAAAACCAAATAGCAGAATTGAATCCCCCAGTTTTAGATGATATAATAGTTGGATATAGAACATAAACTATGTTTGAAATATTTTAAAAATAAAAGATGAAAGAGAAAACATGAGAGAGGAATAATATGCTTTCAAAAGGATTTCAGAATTTCTAGAAATTAAAGATGTAGCTATAGAAATTAAAATCTCAGTTGGTAGGTTAAATAGGAGATTAAACACAGCTGAAGAGAGAACTGGTAAATTGGAAGACAGATAAAAGAACATAAAACTGAGAGACAAACAGATGGAAAATATGAAAGAAGTTAAGAGACACAAAGGATAGAGTCTAATTTTAATTCCAGAGAAAGGAGAGAGCACAGTAGAGAAAATATTCAAAGAGATATCAACACAGAATTTTCGAAAATTGATGAAAGAAATAGATCCTAAGATACAGGAAGCACAGCAAAATCCACATAGAAAACTTAAAAAAAATATTGGCAGGAGTCCAAAGATAAAATATTTAAAAGCAAGCAAAATGAAAGAACAGACTAGCTACAAAGCATAACTATTAGATCAACCACAGATTGCTCACTACCAGCAATGAAAGCAAAAGACAATGAAACACTATCTTCAAAGTGTTGAGAAAAAATAGCTATTGACATAGAGTTTTAAACTACTTTAACCCTTCATTACATACAAGGATGAAATAAAAACTTTTATTAAACAAACACTGAGGAATTTATTTCCTAGAGACCTAAACTTGAGGGACAGCTAAAAGATGTCATTTTGTAAGGAAATTGAACCCAGAAGGAAGAACTGAGCTGCAGTGCAGAATGAGGCTTAAGGAGTTGGCAAACCTAGGACTGCCAGGTGTGGTGGTACAGAGGCGCCACATCTGGGGATGCCAGTTACATTGTAGACAGTGCAGCTTTCATGTATATTATGTGCTCTATTATTGTGGGGTGTATGTATATTACTGAATGAATATTATTTTCCACAGATGAAAACAAGGTGTGTTTAGAAGGAAGCACTTTTTCGTAATTTGCACAAAAATGCTGGATGGGTTAGCAGCAGCCTGGCACAAACATGTGGGTAAAGCTAAACAAATATTGACTGTATAGTACAACAGCAACAGAGGCAATAATTTGTGATATAAAAAGAGAAACAAGGAGAAAAATACTGGATAAAAATAGCATTTAAGGAGAGACAGGTTGTTATTATCATTCTAAGGTCTTTCTGTTGTTCTGGAGCAGAGAGATTTGTAAAGGTTGCCTGTTTAAAAGAAACGGCAATCGTTTTCATACGAAGCATTTTAAAATAAGGCAGAAGCTCTAATGTGCAGATTGCACATGCTCTGTTAGGGCAGGCACCTGCACCTGCTTACCCACCGCTTAAGAGACACAGGATGAAGCATAGAGGGCAGCATCCCACCCCTATGAAGGCAGAGAGACAGATGTGGAGCTCTCTTCTCAGAGCTGTGTCCGCCAGGGCTCACCACCCTCCCCCAGGTCCTCCCTGTCACTACCTCGGACTGGCCCCACTGAGTTTCTTTAGCTCCTGGAACAGAGTCTTATCCAGTAGCTCTGGGAGCAACTGTTTAGGGGTCTGGCAACCCCACCTGGCTGCCTGGAGGGTTGAGGGTCAGCAACTGCAGCCCATCCCCAGCAAGCTGCGGCACACCAGAGCCACTCACAAAAAAGATGGATCATCTTCAAAAACAAGACTGTTTAGCACCAAAGTCACAGAAGTTTGCATACATGTGTTATTTATTTGAAGTCTAAAAACATGGAAAACATTGCTGTATATGGCTTATGGATATATTTACATGTAGAAAAAGTAAAAAGACATGCATGGAATTGATCAACAAAATTTAGGATAGTGATAACTGCTAGCAATATGGGAGGAAAATGTGATTCAGGAGAGGTAAACACAGGCCTTCAATTGTATTTGCAATGTTTTATCACTTATACCGAGTGATGGGTGCATGTATATTCATTGGATTATCCTCTATGCTTTTTAGTCTACTTGAAATGCTTCATAACAAATTAAGGCAGGTATGAATGAGTCTTCAAATTGGAAAAGCTCATCACATACCAAGCAATGTAGATAATAGTATATTGGTGTTTACACACACACCATAATGGAATGGGAGAGCATCAAAGATATACAGAAAAATCTAAACACCACCAGAGGGTAATTGAGAAAGAAAGAGAGAAGGAAAAACAAATTTTAGGCTTAAAAAGGACAAAAGTTTGGATACAAAATTTTAAAAATCTTTTGAGAATGAATAAAAGTATTTATTCCAATGATTTTGTAAATTAAAATATCAGCAATTAAAAAGTATACACAGACTCAAACAGGAGTTAAAATATTTAACAGCCTAATGATCAATAAAAAAATTAAAATCTGTAGTCTAAGGAAATAAAATGACGTACCAAATTCACTCATGGACACCAGTGTAAAAATCCTAAGCAAAATATTCGCAAATCCAATCCTCTGGGTATTGCAGTGTCATGAGGCTCACTCTTCATGTGCTGCCCCTACATTCTCCCAGACTCCCATGATTCTCAAGAGAGTGTCTCTACTCATAGATCTCCTCTGAATTTTCAATGGCTATCTGATGTCTACATAGCCAGGCTTCATAAGCATCTCAAACTTAACATGTCCAAAGTCATCCCGTGATTTCCCCAGCCTCCTCATATTTATGCCTCTGTAGGCTTACTCATCTTGGCTGGTGGCAGCTCCATCTTTTAATTTTTTCAACCCAAAGACCTTGGAGTCATCCCTGACTCCTCTCTTCCTCTTACACCCCATGTCCTCCTCTTCTGTTTTCCAGAAGATGTTGTGCAGAATTGGCGTTAATTCTTCTTTAAATTCTTGGTAAAATTCTCCAGTGATGCCAGGTGGGCATGATGACTTCTTTTTGGCAAGCATTAAATTATGAATTCAAAATTTTAATGGTTTCGTTCAGATTATGTATTTCATCTTGGTTGAGTGTGGTTTTCAAGGAATTGGTCCATTTCTTCTAAGTTGTCAAATTTATGAGCATAAGTTTATTTGTAATATTTTCTAATTTTCTTCTTCATTTCTGCAGGATTTGTAGTGACAGCTCTTGTTTCCTTTCTGATGTTAGTGATTTGTCTTCTTTTTATTTTTGTTAGTCTTTCTAGGTTTTTTTCCCCCAAAGAACCAACTATTGGTTTTATTGATTTTTTTCTATTGTTTAATCTCTTAAATATATACAGCATATATTTAAGTCTTGCTTTTTAAAAAATCCCACTGGAAGTCTTTTGATAAGTGAACAAATCTCATTGCATTTTATTTATATGACAGTGGAGTTTGAATTTATTGTTCTATGTCATGCTCTCTGTTTTTATCACTCACTAAATGGTCCACAGTCTCTTTGTTCTGCTCATGTGCATATGTGTTTTCCTTCTTATAATTTGCAATGTTTGGACTTAATCTACTTTTAAAAAGTTTTTCTAATGGTGCTATGAAAACTACCTCATAGTTTTATATAATAACTTAAATTCATCTTTAAGATATCCCTTCTAGGTAGCGTCTGCTTATTTCTTAACATGACATGTAATTATCACATTTATATTTCTTTCTACCTTCCTGATATACCATCCATCACTAGATGTGTTTATTATATTATTATTTTTGGTTGCTTATTTTATGTACTTTAATAACACAGAGACATCTTCATTGGTTAGCTTGTTATGTATAACGTGTTTATGGACTACCCTTTGTGAGATGTGAGGAAATCGAGGTGCTTACACTACTCTGCACCATTGAATCTTGCCCTCCACCTCTCAATTTTTGTTAGTAATATTTCACATTGTCATTTAACATTTAAATTCTGTTCTGTAACTAACATTTCCATAGTTTGGCCTTAGTTTTATATGTAAATGGGTTCAATGCTTACCAACAGTTCTTTTATAATACCACAGCTTTTTCATTTGTCTCTTAAAAATTTGATTTATTAAGGAAGACCTTATTCTCCAGTTCTTATGTTTGACCATGATTTTGTGTGACATTTAGTCTTGAATGGCAGTTGTGCTGGAATAAATTCATGGTTACATTTATTTATTCATAAATAAATTCATCATTAATGACTCTGTGGGCATTGGTCCACTCTGTTCTAATATTGAATACTGTCTGGACAAATCTAAAGCTAAGCTGATTCTCCTTCTACTTCCTGACTTCATGAAAAACACACACACACACACACACAAATATCTCCTTTGACATCTTATGCGTGTGTGTGTGAGTGTGTGTGTGTCCTATAAACCCATAGGATCTTTCCTTACCTTTGAAGTCTAGCAAATTTACTAGGAGGTGTCTTAGGGCTGATCACTCTTTACCATTTCCCTTTAGATACAATCTTTAAAAGGTCAAATTAAATCAGAAAAAATGCAATAGAATAGAGTTTTGATAAGATTCAAAAGAAATGAAAGGTATAGAAGACAAAGAAGAACCAACACATGCATAATTAGACTTTTAAAAAAATAACAAAACATTCAAAGTTATAGTAGAAGAAAACTTCACTGAATTGAAAGAATATTTGAAGCTGGAGATTAAAAAACTTTGCTATACTCCCTCATCCCTGTGTTTCACAATGGTCCATCTTTTTTCCATTTCTAATTTTATTTTTATTTTTGTAATCCTTTTGTTTTTCTCTTCTATTTTTTCTGAGATCTACCAGATCACATTTCATCTTTTTATGTTACCATGTCACCCTTTTCTTTGTATGTTTATTTTTCTTCTTTGTGCTCTTTATTTTTAAATTACAGCTATATATATGTTTTTTGTTTCTTTGCATGGAGAAATATTTATCTGTAATTTTCTGCTGCTTTGTTGAATGTTTTCTGGCATTATTTATCTTCTTATTATTTGTTGTGTTTGTTTCATTATTTTATTCTTGTGGCACCTTTGATTGGGCCCCATACTATTTCCTTTCACATTATTAGTCATTTTTAAATGAAGGCTAATGCTTTCTACATCATCCCTTTGTTGTAGGAGCTGGGCAGTGTGTAGGGAAGGAGTCAGGGAAATAAACTGGGTCAGAAACCATCTGGGATTTGGGTGGGTGGTCTCTACATACTCTCTCACCAACACTCTGCCCAGGGGGAATGGGTTTACTTCAGGGTAACAGGAAGTCCTTCTGTCTCAGGTGGAAGCTCCATACATTTCTTGCAATGATCAATAGTTTTTGTCTTCACTTCATTGATATCATCAAATTCAGGGCTGCTTTTCACTTTTCATCCCTTCCCTAATTCACTGAAAGCCCGCATTTTGCAGAGATAGTGTGTGTGAGTTAACATCTCAGGGAGCAATCCCTGATGAATGGAAGCAGAAGCTGGTGGATAAACGCTACTTTCTTCCATTCCTCAGGCACACAAATTCTTAAGCACATTCTACCTGGCTTCTGAGAAATCTCAACAGCCCCAGTTGCCCATAGCAATGACCAATTCAAGAACACATCTTGTACTGGTTTCCCTCCCTAACCAATATCCTCCTCCTCTGTTCCCTACAACTGTCCCCTGGAGTAACTTCCCAGATTAAAACACATGAATACAAACTCTTCTCTTAGCCTTCCATTTTTAAGATGGCAACTCTTACTTAAGATCCTGGTTTGGTGTTTTGGTTGTTGTGTCTGTCCTCATTCTCCCTATTGTTTGCATTTGGTTTCAGAGAGAAGAGCGAAAATACTGATGCCTCCATATTTTAATTATTATTGTTTTTAAAATCTTTGCCAACTTGTACCTATCTGAATTTTTCTACTCATAAGGTAGCAGGTTGGGTCCTGTGCCTTCCAATTTTCCATGCCTCAAACCAGCCTGCAATGCTCTTTTCCTGTTCTGTGGTGACCTTATGGAGTCCCTGTGCAGATGGCAGCAAGTTTAGTATTTCCAACCACTAGGTGTGGGAGTCACATGTTCCTCTCTCCCTCACACACACACATGGGCATAGAGTGCACACTGACACACTAAGGCAAATGGAAACACAGTAACGCATTCTTCTTTATAGCCCCACCCCCTCGAGTCTCACCCAAGGTCACAGCCATAGCTATCCTGAAGGTGTTTTTGCCTTTTTAAACCAGGCTTTGACATTTCAAAAAATCTGAATTATTTTCACACAAGCATTCACATGGGAAGGTACAAATGGCTTTTCTATGGTCCAGAGCAGACTTGTCCCTGGTCCTGCTCTGACCTCTCTCTGGGATGCAGCTTTTCTGGCTGGCTGCACCTTGTTCTGGTACCTGCCTCCACCACAGCATTGGTGAACCAGCTCCTGATGTGGTGTCATGCCCCTCCCAGGGAAGAAAGCAAAGGTTGGGCCCCTTGTGAACATCCACTGCCTGGGTGAAGGGGCCCATCTTGTTTGATTTCAAGCACGGAACTTTTCCTGAGCAGAGCAGGTAAAGGGATAGGGAAAGGAAATGTGTGGGGGAAGCTGGGCTGGTATTTCATTCTGAAGAATCCGGTATTGGTCTCCGCCTTGGTCATCTTCACTTCCCTTGTCCAGGGCACCTGTACCTGCCATCGTCCTCCCTGTAAGGTGCTGTCCTGCTGAATTCCTGAGCACAGGTTTCCGTCCTCACTGCCTCTGCCAAGTCTTGAGTGTCCTAGATAGTTTTCCAGAAGTGTGGCTGCCCCCACCTGGCTAATGCCCAACACTGATGCCCACAGGCTTCTCCCTGGCTTATTCCTCCCCCCCCACATCTCCTGATTAAGTCTCACAATTCATTGGATCTCAGCCACATGCTCTTTCTCATGAAAGCTTCCCTGACTCCCAGACCAACTCAGCCCCTGCTGTATAAGCTCTCCTAGCACCTTGCATTTTCCTTTGTGGCACTCATCACAATAGTAATCAATCAATTACTGTGTCACGTAGAGTATGCTTCCCAAAGGCTATAAACATCTGAAGGCAAGGACTCTGTTGACCCTGAGGTGTCCAGAAGACCCAAGCACAGTGCCTGGTCCAAAATACAAGCTCGATGAATACATGTTCATTGAATAACTGAAAGAACATTTTTGGTGTTATCCCCCAAAGCAGAGTTTTGCTTGCAGTTCCAGGAACATGTGTGAGCAGCTTTCATACGCCTATGAGAAAAGCATGGAAGAGTGGTTTTAACTACTTAAATTACCATTAGGTATTAATTAAATCTAATTCAATACCATCCTGATAGATCCTATCAATAACACACCCATCAATCAGCTCATCCATTATACTTTAAAAGTCTGCTTAAAACTCCCGGGAATGATGGTTAAATGAGGCCACAGTCATGCAAAGTGGAATCATCAGAAAACATGATTTTTTTTTTATTAGCCACAACAGGGAACAGACAGATGAAAAACCTCCTGAGGCTGCTGAGAGGGAATTTAGTGTTTTTCAGGCTTTCTCAGCCCTCCTGTGAATGCCTGGAACACAGGAAGCGACGTGGGTTGGCCTGTGGCCTTGGACTGGAGCCTCTGCTTTGTCTCTTCCTCAATCATACTCACAGTGTCCCTCACAGCCCAGTTGTATTAATTTCCTGTTGCTGCTATAACAAGTTACCACAAATCTAATGGCTTAAAACAACAAAAATGTATTCTTTCACAGTTCTAAAGACCAATAAGTCCAAAAACAGTTTCGCTGGCCAAAACCAAGGTATCAGAAGAGCTGTGTTCCCTTCAGAGGCTCTAGGGAGAATCTGTCTTCCTGCCTTTTCCAACTTCTAGATGCTGTCCATTCCTTGACTCACGGTACCCGTCTATTTTCAAAGCCAGCAATGGCCAGTCAAGTCTCTTTCATGTCACATCACTAAGACACCAACTATTCTGCCTGCCTCTTCCACATTTAGAGGAAATTTTTGGTTACATCAAGACCATCCAGATAATCCACAATAATCTTATTTTAAGGTCACTTGATTGGCAAACTTAATTCCATTTGCAACCTTAATTCCCCCTTGCCATGTAACGTAATATATTCATAGGTTTCAGCAATTGGAAAGTGGACATCTTTGGGTGACGAATCTTCTGCTTACCACACCAATTTAAGCCCCATTTATTCTGAAAATGAAAAGTAAAATTATAAAATTAAAATTAAAAAAATCAATGGATCTGTTAAGTGGAATATTAGGTACAGCTGAAGCTAGACTAAGTCGATTTGAAGATGTGTTTCAAGAAACTGTAGCTCTGAATGCTGGATAAAGAAATAAAAAATTTCATACATCACATGAAGGTCAAGTAAAAAATGTAAACAAATATTTAATAGAGGTTCCAGAGGAGATAATAGAGTGAACTGGAGAGAAGTAATATTCCTTAAGAGAATAGTTGAGACCAATCCTCAAATTCAGGAAATTCAATGAATTCCAAGCTTAAATCTAAAGAATTCATCACCTAGACATCAAATTGTGGATAATCTGTTTTCTCTCTCTAGAAACTTTAAAGATCTTCTCTTTGTTTTTGGTGTTCTACAAGACAAAGGAACAGCAATTAGACCAACAGCTAACTTCTCAGCAGCAATAGTGGAAGCCAGAGAGAAATGCAACCCACTATTCTGAAAGAAAATAGCTGTCAACCTAGAACTATATACCCAGAAAAAACTGTCTTTCAGTAATGAAGGGTAAATAGGCATTTCTAGACAAGGAAAAATTGAAAGAATATACTCTAGTTCTCACTGAAGGAAATTTGAAAAGATATTGAAGAGATAACTCAGACGGTAGGCCTGAGTTACAAAACAGAATGAGTAAATAAGCTGATATAAATTTTTGGATAGATGTGCATAACTATCGATTACAGAATAATAATTATATCTAATGTAATGCATTAAAAACAAGATAGAACTAAAATATTGGATAGTAACAGAATTTGGGTGGGAAGAAGAGATCATCTATGTATGATACATAGATCATTTTAAAATTATTAAATCATTGATCAGTGAAATCATTTTAAAATTATTTGAAAGATGAAGCAGCCTAAAACTGAAGTTTCAGGCCCTCAGCTGCCCCTGCTGCTACCTGCAGTTGGCATGGGAACACAACCCCCCCATCTCCCAGCCTGCCCTCACTCCTCACCTTCTCCTTGGCAATAGATGCTCCTGACTTAGTTTCATGGCCTCATACCCTGATGGCTTCTCTCTGAGTCTGCCCGCAATACCATTCCTGAGGAGAGAAAGGTGCTGGTTCTCTTTGCTTGGTGACTGTGAGGATAGAATTCTTATACCCAGGAGCATACTACGGATGTCAAACTTCAACGCCCAAGAATGGACTTTGCATGGTCGTAAAAGGAATTCCAAGGAGCTTCCAGAGAACAGGCCACTGCCTTTCCTATGTTTGTATAACCAATAGCTGCTGGCTTGTGACGTGGTCAGCAAGCTCACACTTTCAAACACTTGCTGGCCTGATTGCTGGACCCCAGCCCCTTTCCCTCTGCACCCCAAAGGGGCCTGTCCTGGACTCACAGGCCATTTTGCTGGCCAGGGTGCTGCTGTCACTGCATTCTCCTCTTCGTGGTCTGGGCACATCCACTGTCCTGACTGCTGCTGGAAGGAGTCTCTTGGCTGCTAGCCAATGTGGGACTCCTTGAGAGACGGTCACTCTCTGAGCCATAGGTGCCTTCACCCAACATTCCTGCTGGCACACTCCCCAGGGGGCCACATTTTGCTTCTAGGGGGGTGCTCTGTTGTTGGGGACAGTGAAGGGGCTTGGCACTCCGAGCAGGCCAGCCATTTTGTTCCACTTCTTCCCCCTGGAGTAAGCTGGCTGTCAGCTTTAGGGCGTCAGTGCCAGTAGATCGGGTGGGGTCTGCTCCCTGGAGCCAGCTGTTATGGATCTGGTGAGGAGGAAGCAGGAGGCTTCCTTAAGGACTGCAGTTGAAATCAATCTTACCAGGGAGCCCTGGGACAAAGAAGCCAATAGCAGATTCTGGCCCTTATCAAAGTGATGCTCCTTCCCGTTTGTTTTATTGGATCCAGCATCCTGGAAGGGAGCAAAGAACAGAAACATGGGGAGGAATACTGTCCTGAGAGCCAGCTTTGAAGTCAAAAATCCTGGCTCCTTCCCTGTCAGGTGTAAAGCTAGGAGCAAGGCGTTTAACTTGCTGAGTCTTGGCTCCTCCTGACCTTGACATTGAGTATTATTGTTGTTGCGAGGATTAAGTGAGTTAGAGTGCATAAAATGCTCAGTACCCCCCATGACTCATTATTGGGATTTCCCAAATCAGATTTTGTTCCATTTTAGCCAACGTTTATAGCAATCATTCTTCTGTTAATCAATATACATGTGTTTATCTTTTCCTCCAACTCTCACTGAGAAAATTTAAGCTCTGAATCCAGAGGCAGAAAGTAATGAGGTGAGATTTTTACTAGACCTTGAAATACTAGCAGAATTTTAAGGAGTAAGAAAAAGAGGATGGGGCATTTCAGGCAGCAGACGTTGTGGCCAAAGGCACGGAGGCAGGAGAGGCTGCTGGGCCAGTGAACACACCGCTCTGTTAGAGGAGAAGAAACACGAGAACAAGCCTGGGTGGGAAGCGTGGTGCTGGCTCATGCAGAGCTCTGAAAACCAGGCAGCAGAGCGTTAGCTGGGTGTCGGGGTTATGACAAGCCACGGCAGGTGTCTGAGCAGGGAAAAGAGCACAGCAGATGCTGTCCTCCTTGTCCCACTCTGAGTCTCACCTAAAGTCAGTCCGCTTCCATGCTGGGGACTCGCTGTACCTCTGCCTGGGCGTTCTCTGGTGGCAGGAGTGTGCTGGCTGGCCCAGGGCAGCCCAAGACGGCCAGAGAGCTAATATCCTGGCATGATTGTCAACTCGTGCAGGATGGGGGTTTGTGGATAAACACCCCAGCTTCCCACCCCTTGCAGAAACCATTTAGAGGCACGTCCACAGTCTCTCCAGAGTCCCCAGCAGAACGGAGGCCTCATCGCCCACAGCTGTAACCTACTCCTTACTACCCGTCCCTCGGCTTCTGTCCCTTCCCTGTCTCACTGCCCTGCTCCTTTACCAGCTTCCTGGAGTCACCCTGCGAATGAACAGCTTGCATGCACATTCCCATCTCGGAGCTGCTAAGAGGGGACCCAGACCAAGACAGAACACAATGTGCCTTCGGAAGCAATTTGCCTGGTGGCGTCTGCTGAGGGGCAGGAAGCTCTGCTTGTGCAGAGTGGTTTGGGACTTGCCCCTATAGATGGTCTCCTGCGGAGTGTCCTCTTTGTCTCAAGAAAACCGTGACGAGTAAACTCTGGGTATTTATTTTATGAGTGAGTGCTGTAAGACACGCAACAGAATAGGTTCCAGTTCTAAACCAAGGAAAATGTGTGAGGAGTTGCCAAGAAAGGCCCAGACTCTCTTTCTTATTCATTCTCACCGCCCCCCGCCCCGTTCCCTTTCCTCCGAGGAGGAACTTAGTCCATCCGGCATGTAGCCCCTGCCTGCCACGAACCCTGCGCGAGGCTCGAGCTGTAAATCCACGTGCGGCTTCGCCTCTAGGGGTCCGCAGTCCCTCAGTCTGGACCGAGGCCCGCACTTTCTCATGGCAAAAACCTGGCCAGGCCAGAGGTCAGTGCAGGCCCTCGAGGCCTTCGGCGTTGAGGTGAGCGGTCAGTGGCGCGGGCTTCTCCTGTGTGCCCCGTCGTGGCGGGAGCGCGGGACGCAAGGACGCACGACACGGCTCGGCTCATTTCTCTGCTGTGGGATCGGCCTCCTGTCCCTCTTCACTGGAGGCGCTTTCTGGTACGCAGGGCATCCCTTGCCAACGTGTTGGTGGCAAGACATGGCCCAGAACACACCGCTCGGATGGGTGTCGGGGCCACTCGGCCAGAAGTCAGCAAGGAGTGTTCTGGAGGAGCGGAGGGTGTGGGGATGGGGTGGGGGGAGGATGGAGCCTCTGGAAGGCTTGCACTTTGTATAGCAAGCTCCTAGGAGGCCTGAATCCCTTTCTCTCTCTGATGAGTGTCTGCTTTACCTGTGAGACTGAGAATTCCTGGTGCACACACAGGACATCTGAGCTTTTCACGTGGCTGCCAGTTAGGAGGAAAGGTGTGCACTGCTCATGTCGCTGCAAATGGGGCCTGATTCTTCCTGTGTCTTCTAACCTCTCTGCTCCTTGCTCAGCCTGTTCTAATCTGGGTGAGGGCTCTCCTTTGTGTATCCAGAGCATACTGTCCATCCTTCCATTCCAGCTTGTTGTTACTCTCTAACTGCCTCTCCATGTTCCCCACTAATCTCAGTCCCTTTGAGAGCAGGAACTGTACCAGTCAGCTACTGCTGCATAATGCTGTGTAACAAACTGCCCCACTCCCACAAACTCAGTGCCTAAAACAAGTTGGGGTGGAGGGGGTCTTAGTTTTGCTAGTCAGCTGGGCTTGGCTTCAAACTGTGGATGAATCTGGGTCTGATCCATGTGTCTCGAGTCCTCCTTAGACCAGTGGCTGCCTGGGGCATGCTCTTCTGGTGGTGAATGGCAGGAGCTCCAGGGGAGCCCACCCATGCAGGCACTCATGAAGCCTCTGCTCACATCACACCCACCCATGTTCCATTGCCCAAAGCAGGTCACATGGCTGTGCCCAAAGTCAGTGAGGCAGGGAATTATCTTCCACCCTGAGTAGAAGGCGGGGAGAGTGAGGCTGAGCTGAATAATAATCTAACCCCTCACAGGGCCCATGGAGTATGAATCTTTGCTGACTCGGTATTTAGCATGGGACATGCCACATGGTGGTGGGTATTGAGTAAATAATGAATGAACAAATGAATGAAGACAAGCAGAGGATTGTGTTTCCTTTACAAATGAATGAAGACATGGGTAGTAGGGAGGTGGTGGCTCACAGAATCCTCTCATAGAGAGATTGTATCACATGAAAATAAGAGCTTAGTCTGGAGAGTAGATTCCTGCTCCCCCTTATTGACTGTGGCACTGAACCACAGTTTTTCCCCTATAAAATAGGAATAATGATACCTGCTTCATCAGCTTATTGTGAAAATTCAGTGGGACCTGTATGTAAAACACATGGTAACGTATCTGGAGCTTCATAAGCACTTGCACATAACAGCTATTGTTAATCATTACTGCTACCATCTTGTACTCTGCCAGTTGTGGAAAAAAATAAGCTAAGTTGCTGTCAATGAAACAGAGAAGAGTCTAGGTGTTGACACTTCCAACCTGACTCAGGTTTGACAAGAGTCCTAAGTGGCTCCTTAATAACCTAGACCTAGGAATTGTGGGAAGGGAGGAAGAAGATGCATAATAATGGGTAATATGCAAGGACCTAAATTTTTTCTCTCCCATATCTGGGTAGAGAGGTGCGGGTAGGCAGGGAAGAGGTTGCCTAAGGACATTACGGGCACCTCCTCTGCCCCAGAACCTGGTGCTGACCTGCTGGGAGCAAGAGCATGGGCCTCTAGGGGCAGCTTGGTTAGAGGCCATCTCTGGAGTAGGTATGGGATAAGGTGATGCTCCTAATCATGTGCCAGGTGCTCCAGGTGGGTGGGCAGGGTGACATTTCTGAGCCCCTGGCTGGGCCCCACCCATGTCTCCAAGTGGTGGGGGCACCCTGTGCCTGCAGCAAATCCTGCTGGAAAGGCATAATCCAAATGAGCAAGGACCATGGTTAATCCCCCACCCCAGCACGGTAGAGTTAGGTGGGTCCTGGCAGGCAGCTAGGTGGGGCAGTCTGGACTGCCACTGCCACTGCATCCATGGAAAACTGTGCCCTTGAACCAAGCTCGTATGGCTGGAGGGTTAAACCAAGTGTACTGTGGAGGAAATGATGGGCAGGTGGCTTCCTTCTGCTACACCCTTGGTGCCATGGGAAGCAGGGTAATGCAGGTAACGAATATAATGCCATGTCTGTCCCTTATGAGCTACGTGACAAGGGCAAGTTTTTCCCTTT
The DNA here is from genome assembly GCA_963574885.1 of Lepilemur ruficaudatus. Lineage (NCBI taxonomy): Eukaryota > Metazoa > Chordata > Mammalia > Primates > Lepilemuridae > Lepilemur > Lepilemur ruficaudatus. Next base: position 67,122 of record CAUYRT010053863.1, read on the forward strand.
CTCTTGGTCCAGTGCCATCATCTGTTAGCTGGGGAGGCTGGGCCCCATTCTTTCATTCAACAAATAGTAATTGAGCACCCACGGTGAACAGATGCTGTTCTGAGGCCCTGCAGATATACCTGTGAAAAGGGCAAAGGTTATCAGTGAATATTATTTGATTTTGCTCTATATAACAGAAAGCCCCAAGAATAGCAACTTAAACAAGATAGGGGTTTATTTATTTCTGTTGCATGAAACAAGTACAGAGACCTGCAGATCAGAGCTAGTATGGTGGCTCCACAGGGACCCAGACTGCTTCTATTTCTCTGGTATGTGACTTCCTTCTTCAAATCACCTCATGGTTCCAAGATGGTTACTACACCTCCAGCCATTGCATCACATCAAGAAGGATAAAGGGTAAAAAGGGAGACCCTTTCAGCTAAGAGCTTTCCAAAAAGTCCACAGAATTATATCCACTTATGTGTAATTGGCCACTTATCAGTAAGGCAGGCTGGGAGATGTAGCTTTTAAAGCTAGATATATTTCCACACCATCACTATAGGGGGTCTGTTTACAAGGATAGGGAGGAGAAATATGACCTAGAAGTCTCCACTATAATGGAGAAGTTCCCTGTTCTCATGTTCCAGTTCATGATCTAGCAGGGAAAACAAGATAACCAATAAGAAAACAAATAAATTAAAGGATGATTTCAGATAGCAGTAAGCTCTGCCAAAAAACAGAATACAGTAATGAGACATAGATGGTGGTGGGAGCCCAGTGTGGCTTGGGAGGTCAAAGAAGAACAGGTTCTAAAAACCTTTCTAATTCTGACATTCTGTGATTGGCGCTCAGGAGCAAAATAGTAAAGGGTGATAATAAAGGGATTTTCTAAAAGCAAAATATGTCCTTTCCCCAAACTCTTAATTTCTCTTGTTACTTTCAACCCCATGAAGGATGATTCTTTCAACTGCAAGAGATAGAAAATCTAACTCAAAATGACTCAAGCTTTCAGGAAATATGCCATCTTGCAGAGCTAGATGTCCAGAAGCAAGAATGGGCTCAAGGGTTAGTTAATTCAGCAGCTCTGTGATGTCATCAAGGACTGGGGCTCCTTCTGCTCCTTAGCTCTGCCATCCTCAAGGGTTGGCTCCATCATCTGGCTGCAGCCGCCCTAACCAACTTTGTTATGACAACATCTAGGTGGAGAAGACAGACAGTCTCTTCCTTGTGACTGCTGATCTTGCTTCAAGGTCACCGATTCTTCTGCTATCTCAAATCTGGTTTTGAGCCCTTCTAGTGGATTTTTCATTTCCAGTTTCCCTTGTGATTTCTTCCTCAACCAATTGGTAATTTAGAAGTATGTTGTTTAATTTCCACGTAGTTGGAGATTTCCTGGATATCGTTCTGTTGTTAATTTTTATTAATAGTTTGATTCAACTGGTCAGAAAAGGTCATCTGAATAAATTAAATATTTTTATATTTATTGAGAGTTTTAATGGTCCAGAATATGGTCTACTTGGAGAATGTTCTATATGCACTTGAATATTCTACTGCTGTTGGATGGAGTGATCTACGAATGTCAATTAACTCCAGTTGGTCGGTAGTGTGTTTCAAGTCTTTCCCTGGCTCTGCAGATAATGTCCACTGAGAGAAGTATTGAAGTCTCCTATCATGATTGTGGATTTGACTGTTTCTCTTTTCAGTTCCGTCTTTCCTTGATTTATGTATTTTAAAGCTCTGTTAACTAGGTGGGTATACATTTAGGAATTATATGATTTCTTGATGATCTGAACATTTTATAATTACAAAATTTCTCAGTTTATCCCTGGTAATACTGTAATTGCTAGTACTGAATCCTACTTCCTCTGTATTATCATGGCTACTCTAGTTTTCTTAGGATTATCAGTGTTTGTGTGGTATCACATTTTCCATCCTTTAACTTCTAATCTACCCAAGTATGTGTTTTTAAAGTATGTTTCTTGTAGCTAGCACATGTATGAGTCTTGCTTTTTAGAATCTAGTCTAACAATTTCTACCTTTTAACTGGAGTGCTTGGCCAATTTACATTTAATGTAATTATCTACATAGTTAGATTTAAGCTACCATCCTACTGTTGATTTTCTATTTGTCCCATCTGTTCTTTCTTCTATTTTTTCTCTTTTTCTGACTTCTTTTGGACTGAGTATTTTTTAATGTTCTGTTATACTGTCACTATTGGCTTATTAGTTATACCTATTGGTTTTGGGGATTTAGAAAAATATGCCTTTAACTTATTCCAGTGTATCTTTACATGCTATTAAATCACTTCATGTACAGTGTGAAGGAACCTTACCACAGCACACCTCCATTTCCCCACCCGTCTTTTATGATACTATTGTCATACAACTTGCGTCCACGAATGCCATAAGCCACACAATATACTATTAGCATTTTACTTTACACAGTCATTAAAAATGAGAAAAAAACTACTCTTCATATTCACCAACATATTTACTATTTCCAGCACTATTCCTTTGGGTATACCTGGGTTTCCATCTCATATCATTTATCTCTGCCTGAAAAGCTACCCCTAACACACTTTTTTTTTCTATTTTGTTTTTCTTTGATCATCCCCTAACATACTTTTGTAATGCAAGTTCGCTGGTGACAAATTATCTTCTCTTTTATCTCTAAAAAAAAGTCTTTATTTTGCTTTCATTTTTGAAAGATTGGGGGGTTATAGAATTCTAGGTTGATGGGGCTCTTTTTTTTTTTTTTTAACCCTGTCACTCCATTGTCTTTTGGTTTGCATAGCTTCTGAACAGAAGTCTATGAAATTCATAGCTTTGTTCCTCTCTAAATAATGTGTATTTTTCCCTCTGGTTGTTTTTAAGATTTTCTTTTAATCATGAATTTTCAAAAATTTGATTGTAATGTGTCTTGGTATGGTTTTCTTTGTGTTTATCTTGCTTGGTATTCATTGAACTTCTTGGATCTATGGGTTTGTAATTTTAATTGAATTTGCAAAATTTTGGCTATTTCTTTAAATAGTTTTCCTGTCTGTTTCATCTTCTTCTGGCACTCCTATACACATATGTTAGATTTCTTGATATTGTCCCACAAGTCACTGTTTGTTCTTCTTCTTTTTTTTTTTTTTAATCTTTCTTTCCCTCTGTGCTTCATTTTGGATAGTTTCTATCATTATGTCTTCAAGGTTGGTGAACATTTTTCTTTAATATATGATGTTACTAATCTCATCCAGTGAATTTTTTATTTCAGATATTTTATTTATCTCTAGAAGTTTTGTTTGAATCTTTTTGAAATATATTTTCCATCCCAATTCTTATTATGTTTATGCCTTTCTTTGAAATCTTGAAAATATTTATACTACATATTTTAAAGATCTTATCTGCTAATTCCACAATTTCTATCTCCCCATTCTTGTCTCCACTGTCTGAATTTTCTCCAGGTCTTGGGTCACATTGTCATGTTTCTTCATATATCTAGTAAGTTCCCACTGGATGTTGTATATTGGGAATTTTACATTGTTAAATGCTGGATTTTGGTATGTACCTTTAAAGGGTGTTAAACATTTTTATGGCAGGCAGTCAAAGTACTTGCATTATCACGTTGGTCTTTTTGAGGTCTGTTTTTAAGCTTTTAAACTTTCTTAGGGTGAGTCATGAATAGCATTAATTCTAAGATCAATTTAGCCCCACTACTAAGATGTGACTCAACTTTAGTTAGTTAGAATTTGATCATTTCTCAGCTCTGAGAACTGTTCAGCTTATAGCTCCCTGGTTGTTCTTTTCTCAGCTTTGTGGATCTTTACTCTATGCTTATATGATTTAGCATTTAGCAACAGATTCAGGGGATTCTTGTACAATTTTCCAGAGTTATTTCTTTAAGTAGCTTCTTCCTTTCTAGTACTCTGCCTTGCAAATTCCAACCCCTTTAGCTTTTTTGAACTAAAATTTCTATCTCTTCAACTCAGAAGAGATGCTCTTTGCTTAGAATCACCTTTCCTGCTGAAAGTGCCTCTAGACAGAAAGTCAAGGTGATAACAGACTCATTTTGTTCCATCTTTTTCTCAGGGATTAGTGATACCCAATGTCTGAAAACTCTTACCTTGCATTTTTTGTTTAGTTTTTTAGTTAACAGTAAGACAATAAGTCTGATCCCAGTTACTCTGTCATGGCCAGAAATAAATACTACTAATATTCTTTTAACATCCGTGTCACTTAACATAATTCTGGTTACACAGTTAAAATATTTTTGAATAAAATATTAACACAACATTTATTTACTGAATTACTGATAAAAATTCATGAATTTGTTTTTTTCATGACATTGTACTAAGCACCAGGGAAGTTTGCAGTTCATAGAATAATCTATTCCTAAAACTTCTATCTGATTAAAATTTAAGATAGATTAAAATATATTCACAAAAAGCACAAAATAAGATTAGCTGTGCATGCAAGTGTGGTTTTAAATGCATTTTAAATGAATCACACTTTTAGAGGCATTTAAATAATTCTGATGGGGTCTCAGAGGAGGTGAGAGAAGGGGATGTAAGCAAGTCATGCTGGTGGCAGAAGTGAAAATGGAGTCAAGAATTGTTACTCATTTCCATGGATGGTCACCGAGGGTATCTGGAAAAAACTACTCCAGAAACATCAATCTGGTGTGTTAACTATTTCTTCACAGATTCCGTCAGGCCATAGATTTATCTGTTCCAGGGAACTACAATGACTATAGCATCACCCCATTCACAAAGCACATTTGCTTTCCTGTCCTCGGGACATTTGGAAGGATTTTCGTTTTGCTTTGTCTAAGAGTAAACAGACACTGTATGAATTTTTAAAAAATCTTTTCAAAACCTTTTTTTCTATTTAAGGAAATTAAGTATAATTTTTTTTCTCTGAAATCCCAAACAACTTCTTAATGTCACCTAGCCCCAGCCACATCTGCACCCTCAACTGTCCCCACCTTCAACTCTCCCCTTCATGCTTAGGTATACAGCTGGCCTCAGGGCCTTTGCACATGCTAAGAAAGCTCTTCCTCCCCTGTCCTCCCCACCTCTTCTTACTTGGATAGCTCATTGTAATTTTTAGTGTTTCAATTTAACTGCCTCAAAGAGG
>CAUYRT010053865.1:0-14511 GCA_963574885.1 Lepilemur ruficaudatus
GCTTGCTGTTGCCGCTGGGAGCTGGACCTTGCAGACGCCACCGCCAGTGCACTGTCCCCATCTCTGTTGCTTTGCGTCACCAGCTCCTGATTCAAGGTCCCAGGCAGGTGAGCCAGGGGGCTGGGAAAGCAGTACCTGAACCTTCTGGCTTCTGTGGGGAAGTAAGTTTTGTCTCCCATCAAGATGATGTGGCAGGAGATTCCCCAAGCATAAGACGGGTGAGATGCTGGACGCCATTACCCCCGGGTACCCATGGGTGATGAGCACGGTTAGTAACCTGGAAGAACAGATGGTCTCTAGACCAGGAAGTCTCAAATGTCAGTGCCCCTGTGCGTAAGAATCAACTTAGGCAGTTACATAGAAATGCAGATTCATCACACCACCTCCCAAGACTGTGACTCGATAGGCCTATGACAGGTCTGGGAACATACATGATTAAGAGGCAGTCATGTACAGCATCTCCATGAGACTCATGACACGGACAGCTGAGAGATGCCAGAGCCACACACAAGGTGCTCTGAGGGCACAGGGGAGGTTCCCACTCCCATAAAATGAGCTGAGTCTTGGAGAATGAGATCTGGAGGGCGGGGAAGGAGAGCAAGAGGACAATTTAGGCAGAGGAACAGGGTAGGCAAAGGCACCAGGGTGAGACCCAGCATGGGGTATATACAGGAATTCAAAGAAAAGAGACCTACAATCACCTATCACAGCAGGAGCAGGTCAGGCCTGGGAGGTAGGGGCTGGGTTACCAAGCAGCCTTCTATACTATTCCAAAGGAATTCAGCTCCATCCTTTAAGCCAATATTTTTCAAATAGATCATGACACACTAGTGGGTCATAAAATCAGTTTAGTGGGTCCTTGGTCAGTAGTTTTAAAAAGTGATATAGAGTAGAAACTCAGGTAAGTATTGATTCTTATAAGTTTTACTTCTGTTATATAAATAAGTGTATTGTATTAAGTAAAATCAATTGCAGCATAAAATAAATTTCTTGCTGTAGGTCAAGGTCACAGAAGTCTGAAAACCATACCATGGGCAGCAAGGTGCTGTTTGAGGTTTTCTAAGGAACGGAGGATATGGCCAGATTTGCAATGTGCAGAGATGCCTCTGCAGCCGGTTGGATGGACGTGGTGTGTATACGAGACCAAAGGCTGGCGTCAGGTAGGGGAAAGACACTAATGGCCTAAACTTCAGCAATGTTCACAAGAATGGAGAGAGTTACAGGCCAAAAAGGTAAAATTGGTGCAAATGAGCTGGAGCCTTGGAGAAGGCAGCAAGGAAGGCTCCCAGTTCCAAGTTCCCAGTGTGGGTGACCAGGAGGGTGACAATGCCATTACTTGAGCTGGGGAACAGGGAGGGAACGTGGATTCGGCTGCTGCAGAAAGCAGAGCAGGTGGAGAGGACGGATGGAGGTGACACAGTGAGTGGGCAGTGCCCGTGGACCCCAAGGGGCTTTGTCCAGCAGAGAGCCAGAGACACGAGGCACCTGCCCTAAACCAAGCCCCTCTGATAATGTCCCATAGATGGGACCCTTGAGCAGAGGAACACAGACGAATTCATTCTGTACAGTTGTCCTAAAGAGACACATTTGTGCTCTGAAGAATCCTTCAGTTTTCCACTAATTCTGTGAGATTCCCTATGCCCTTCTCGTACCTGTCTTTTTTGATTAATTTAGCCAAAGCCATTTTTTTACCATTAAAAAAAGAAAGCCATTTGCTTCCCACCCATATTGATAAAGAACCCTGACATGGAACCCATTCTGCTGACCTCGTAAACTCTGGGTGGTGATGAACTAGGTGACGTTTCAGAGTGCCCTGCAAATGGCTCAGCGCTGGACAGGTGTAAGGAATTAGCTCTGGATACAGCCACCGTCTCCCTCGGGCCGGTGGGATGCTGGTCATTCATTTGCTCGCCTATGAAATACTTGCGGTGAACTTCCAGCAGGCAGGGCATGGTGGTGCTGGATTTGGCTTCAGAGAATACAGAGGACACGGTGCAGTCCTGAAACCACCCATACACAGCACCACTATCCACAGCCAACACCATCTAGGATCACCCCTCGCAAATGAGGGAGCATCTGTGATGGCTGCAAAATAAAACCGATGGACACGGGCCTTGGATGGAGAAGGACGGGGAGACAGGAGAAGGACGGTGACCAGGCAGTGGGGCAGCCATGAGCAGTGCCCCAGATGCAGCAACTTTGCTTCCTTCTCGGTGGCTGCCGACAGCCTGGCATTGCCACTGCCCGTGGTTTGTGCAAGAGAAATGGGGGTGTGGGAGAAGCTGAGGCCTCCCTGTGGGGGCAGAGAGCTCAGCTCACAGGGCGTGAAAATCAGGGTACAGGCTTGAGCTGAGTCCTGGCTGGAGCTCTTAGGAACAGACCTGGGGGGCGTAAAAGCTGTCAGGTTGGAGAGAGGGGAACAGGGTAGACTCGTGGCTCGCAAATAGGTATTGAGCGTCTTCAAAGCCCTCTCCGACCCCACTGGCAGGACTGTGTCAGGCACCTCCTCCGTGTTCCCGTCACCCACGCTCCTCCAGGGCAATCATCCCTTCTTGGCTTGTCTCCCCAAAGCCCTGTCAAATCCAAGAGGACAAGGACAGTATCCTGTTCTCTGTGCCCTTTATATAGTGCCCAGGACTGAGCAATGCTCCATAAATGTTAAATGAATGAATGAATGAGGAGTCCTTCCTCCCACCAACCTGCCCCAACGCCTCTCTTCTTCTCTCTTGCCTTTGACATATCAGACAATTACTATATATGCCTGCGCCCACCCCAGAACCTGCCACCTTGGCCCCCTCTCTTCCGGGCTGTGTGCAGAGCTCGTTTACCCATAGTTAAGCAGAGGCCAGGTCTGGCCAAAGTGAGGTGAGCACAGCTTGGTCACGAATCAGGCAGCGGTTGAAAGCCCAGCCTGGCCCCAAGCCTGCCTGCCAGGCCTCAGTGTCCCTCCTTGGCACACGCAGGAACCTCCTGGAAGTGGGAGCCCCATTATCAAGCTCAGCACAGAGGATCTACCCTTCTCTTGGATGGGAGAGGGCGCTCACCTGGGTCCTTCCGCCTCGTTACATCCCACCAGACCCCTTCAGGGTCTGAACAGGGATCAGCAAACCTTCTCTGGAAAGGACCAGATAGTGAATGTTCTAGATTTTGCAGACCAGATGGCCTTTGTTGCAACCACCCAGTTCTGCCCTTGTAGCAAGAAAGGAGCAGTGAGACTATTGCAGTGAATGGGTGTGGCTATGTGTTCCAACAAGCCCTTATTTATGAAAACAGGTGGCTGGCCGATTTGGCTCCAGGGCAGTAATTTCGAATGTAAAGTGGACCTTGCCAAGTCCCACAGAGTCTGCCCTGCACCCCCACTGCAGGAGAAAGAGTTCTAGAGCAGTGGTTCTCAACAGGGGGTGTTTTGCCCCCACAGAGGACACATGGCAATGTCTGGAGACAGTTGGGTTGTCACATCTGAAGAAGGGTCCTGACTGGCACCCTGGTAGAGGCCAGGGATGCTGCTTGGCATCCTACTGTGCATGGCCCAGCCTTCACGGTGAAGAACTATCCAGCCCCAAATGCTGGTGGTGCCCAGGTTGGAGCACCCTGCTATAAAGCAGTGGTTCTCGAGGGGGGGCCGTTACCACCTGGGAAACTGTTAGCATTGCAAACCACCTACCCCTCCCTCCGCACTGAATCTCTGGGGACACTCTGGGATAGGGGCCCAGCAATCTGGGTTTTGACAAGCCTTTCAAGTGATTCCAATGCTCCCTAAAGCTTGAGGACTGCTGCTGAAAGAGACCCAGAGGGGCAGAAGAAAGGGCAGGTGAGGATGGCAGGGTGGGCAAACTCGGAGCCCTGCCACGCGCCAGGCTCTGAGGCAGGGAGGGGCCCCCAGGCACAATAGGATGATTGCGATACACAGAGAGAAGCCTCGGGTGGGAGCAGGTGGCTGGGATGGGGAGGCGGAGGCATGTGCAGGGCCAAGCCCACACAGAGGGGCCAAGCAAGGCTCCTGGGCCGAGAAGGGGCTCAGCCACGCCTAGAGGAGGAGGAGGAGGAGAGGGCCAGACCAAGAGGCGTGGGGGCCAGTCTGGGCAGGGAGAACAGTGTGTGTCCCACGAGGAAGAGTGTCCCCCCTGGGAAGTGGCAGGATGTTCAGCACATCTCTAAGAGGTAGGGGACATTGGGGGTAGGGTGAAGCCAGACCAGGCAACAACAGTCAGAACAGAGGGCACTGTCCCCCCACCCCTCCCCAAGCCCGTGCCTCTCTCCACAGCCTAGACTTTGATGTGCTGCACTCCTGGCTGAGGCGGTTTCTCTTTTGCTATGACAAATGGCACCCCGAGTGGTCATACCTAAGGGGCTGTTGGGAACGCTTTGCAGTTTGCAAAGTGATTGCACCGAGAGGCCTCCTGTGTGCTGCTCTGTGTCCAGATGGGGGTGTTATAAAGGAGTTCAGCTTCTCAGGGTGAGAGACAAGAATGTAAAGGGAGAACACTGCAAGTCAAGGCTAGGCCCAGGTGTGCCGAGGGGCACATAGGTGGAGGACAGGAGCCACAGTGTGCATCCAGTCTCAGAAAGCTGCTAGGAGGAGGAGCAACTTGCAAAAGGAAGAGCAGGGCCCCCCGATGGAAGAGGAGGAAAGGGAAGAAAGACATCTTGGACAGTCTTTCTTCCACCTCTCACCACAGTCATGAAAGGGAGGGCTGACAATCATCTCCATTTTATAGATGAGTAAACTGAGGCTCAGAGAGGTTAGGTAACTTGCCCAAGGTCACACAGCAAAGACATGGCAAACCTAGCCTCATACTCCTCAGAAAGTATGCTCTCCTCAGAGGGGCTCCTCAGGAGCCCATGCTCTCTGCTGGAAGCATGAAAGTGCCTAGAAATCAGGCAGGGACTTAGAGCCTGGCTTGTACCCCAAGGTCCTGCAGTGGAAGAGCAGCCAGCCACTTACGGCACTAGCCAGGACATCTCCAACCTCTCTCTCCATGCAGGGGCCCCACCTCTCCCCATCTTAATTCCTATAATTTCTCCTTGAGAGGAAGATCAGCCAACTGGGACAGACAACTTTCCAAGTTTCAAATAAACACAACCCTGGGGGGTGAGGATTCGAGCATGAGTCTTTCCTTTGTGCGACTGCAAGATGACCACTCCTGCTCTTCTCTCCGCCCCTTACCTGCCCTACTGATGTTGTAAACTAGAAAATACTTATTTGAATATTCTCCCTGTGTAAATTTTCCTCCCTGACATACGTTCTGCTAGACTGCAAGAGTGAACCAAAGATTTGTATCTTTGCAATTTAATTACAATGTGTTTGCTCCACGGTTAATAAAGACAAGCTTCACCACTGTTCATACCTACTCATAGGCTCTTTTCCTGCCTTTGGAAGGAGCTCCCGCTGGAAGCTGGTGCTGCCCAAAGGGGTGGGGAGTGTGCGCTGCCAGAAAGGTAGCTGCCAGGGCCCCCACTGCCCAGGATGTCAGTGCAGCATCCCCTCCTTGGGACCCGAATTATCCAGGAAGAAGGATGGACCGGGTGCATCAGAAGAGCAAATAGTGCAAACACCATTCTCTCTGCATAGAAGAAACTTGCCTGAGCAGCAGATGGTTTCCTTAATGGGTGGCCTTGAGCTCATGGAAGAGGTAAATGGAAGGAGCGAGCAGCCACTGTCTCCCGGGCAGCCCTGGCTCAGCCCCCTGGGAGAACAGCACAGACTCCAGGAAACAATCACAGTAAAGGGATCCGTGCATTGCCTGCAACAAAGAGGCTCAGAAAGGTTAGTGGTCAGTATTCCAAACCAGATCCTTCCTGGATTATTTTCTTTGTCCACGGTGACTCACATACCCTCCCCCGGCCACAAGCAGCTGAACCTAGCCCCAAGCCAGTGAGTCCTTTGTGTGGTTCTTAGCGTGCAGGTGTCGGGGAAAGACAGCACAGCGATGGCCTGAATGGTCCAGCCAGTCCCAACTCCAAATACAGTAGTCGCTTCAGACTTGGTTCTTAAAAGAGCGAATTTTCTAGAAAAGTGGAGGAGGAGGGAATTTGAGGGGACACTGGGACAAGCGACTAGGAGGCCTGGGTCAGAGCACAGTGGGAGGCAGCCAATAGGGCTGTAACAGGGAAAAGGGGCCTGTCCTGGACTCATTGAACCCACTTTGCCTCCAGCAGTGGGAACGTATCTGGGCACGTCTTCACTTCCCTGGGCTCCACTGTCCTCATCTGTAAAATGGGACAGTTACAGATCTTCACAGATGGAACAAGGGCAAAGGGGCTCCCACACATCCCTCACTCCACCCTCCTCCTCCACAGATGGCCTGGTCATTTCTCCTGTGCCTGTACTTTACAGGGTGTTCATACTGGTCATTAGCTTTGCTATGAGTATATTATTTTCTCAACCAGATAAAAAAAACTGTTGGAGTTCAAGGCCTGTGGTTTATTTTATTGTTTTTATTCTTAGAGACAAGGTCTCACTCAGTTGCCCAGGCTAGAGTACAGTGGCGTCATCATAGCTCACTATAACCGTGAACTCCTGGGCTCAAGCCATCCTCCTGGCTCAGCCTCCCGAGTAGCTGGGACTACAGGCGTGTGCCACCATGCCCAGCTAATTTTTCTATTTCTTGTAGAGACAGGGTCTCACTATGTTGCCCAGACTGGGTCTTAGAAAACCTGGGCCCAAGCAATTCTCCTGCCTTGGCCTCCCAAAGTGCCAGGATTACAGGCATGAGCCACTGTGCCCAGTCAAGTTCTGTGTTTTAAATTCCCCACTATTGCACAGCATGTTGAACCTGCGTCTCAACCAACTCGGTGTTTCCAGAGATGTTCACGTATTAGTGGCTTGAAAAAGAGACGCAGTAGAGACACAAAATATATCTATTGAGTGAGTGTGTGAGTGAACAAATGCATGGATTTAGCCTCCACTTAGCTCTTCCTCCCCTCCAGGGTCCTTTCTCAGGTCCTTTACAACCCAGAGCTCTGATTAACGGCCCCAGCGGGGCAGGCAGGGACCAGGCTGCTGTCCTCCAGAGAGGAGGGCAGACAGCAGGGCCCAGGAGCTCACCAGAGCAAACACCGACACAACACCCACAATGAGCACTGCGGGATGCCCTGTTTCCTCTGCTCTTTGTCCACGGCCCGTGCTCCCTGGGGCTGTTAGAAGCCTGTGCCGTTGCTAGGGAACCACCTCCCTGAGCACCCAGGGAAGGACGACCTGCGGTCACCAGGGGTCAGACACCCATGCCTGCTTCCTGCTGCTGAGAGGACCCTGCAGGGATCTGTGATGAGACCAGGTAAGATCTCACCTGGACTGTCCCCTGTACTAACCAAGAGTTTTCTCCTGGGACCAACAGAGTTTATGAAGAAGACAAATTTAGATGCCCAGTTTCTCCTGGGAAGAGATGATGGCAGAGCAGTGGGCGCTCCATCCTATCTATCGAGGAAGGCGATGGCCAGGTCACAGCCTCAGAGGGGCTGGGAAGTGCGGGGTGGTATTCATTCCTCAGTGTGTCATTCCCAAGGGAGGTGCAGAAATGGTCCCCCCCACTCCCACAAATTATCAGAACCACTGAAATCAGTGCTTCTCCACCAATGGTGATTTTGATTCACCCTCCTCCTCAGGGGCATGTCTGGAGACATTTTTGCCTGTCATGAAGGGGGAATCCTCCTGGCACCTGGTAAGTGGAGGCCAGGGATGCTGCTTAAATACCCTACAGTGCACAGGACAGCAACTCATAGCAAAGAATTAGCCAGTCCAAAATGGCAATACTGTGGAGTTTGAGAAACTGTGACCTAAATATGGAAACGAGTGAATGAAATGAACTGGAATGGATTCATGCATGCAACTAACATCTGCATGCCGCGTACAAGTGTCGGTATCTGTATCTATGTGCATATCTTTGTATCGTTTTGTGTCTCTATAGTTCTATATATACATAGCAGAAACATATCGCCACAGTGTATACAGAGCATGATATGGAGACGGGAAGAGATCATTTACTGAGCACCTACCATGTGCCAGGAACCACATTAGAGTAGACAGAATGGATTTGTTAGAAAGCATAGAAATTCAAAGCATCTGGGACATCATCTTATTGATCAGGGTGAGAAAAATCCAACTTCCGCCAGGTGTGAAGGCCCTTTGCCCCCTAACTGGGTTCATACAAGAATCCGTGGGGGAAGACAGATTCCATGGTGCCAGGAAAATCGGGGCAAGGGAAGTCTCAGGCCACGGTGCTTGCCGTGATTGTCATCTGATGTGCCATCTATCAATAAATCCAGTCCTTCCTCCTCCGGCTGCCAGGGACTGATTCTCCTGGCAGGCCTGAGGGGATGTTCACAGAAAAAGTTCTCAACCCCAGAGGTGCCCTGCTGCAACCCAGACTCCACGGCGCCAATGACACCTCCCTCTGCTGGGGGCTGCAGGGAAGAGGGGTGGAGGCGCCTCCACTCACCAGAGAGTAATATCCCCAAGCATTTCTCAGACGTGGAGAAGCAAACACTCTCTCCAGCCATCCTCACTCTACCCGCCAAAAGCCTGTGCATCCCAGACTAAACCTGGGCGTCGGACCCAGGGTGCTTGAAACATCTAGTTTCCTCCTTGAAGCACAAAACCTTTTGCAACTTCCTGATGTCGAGTAGCCCTTACTCAGTACAGAGAATATCTCTCATTCCTTCCAAACATTGAAGACGAGACAAATAAACATCTTTGTAAATTATCCCATCACCAGGAAGTCTGTTTTATTTTAAATCCTTACAACAATCTAATATGTGATCGTTATTATTCCATTTTACAGATGAGGGAAATGAGGCTTAAAGCACTGAAGAGATTTGCCTAAAGGCACGGTTACAGGTTGGGTTCCCCAGGAAGCAGACCCCGAGTCAAAGTTCTGTGTGCAGGACTGGTAGGAAGAGAAGGGACAGAAGCAGGACTGAGCAGAGGGAAAAGTTGAGCTGCAATGCAGTCTCGAAGAAGGGCTCAGTCAACCCTGGGGAGAGTTCTGGAGCTGTGCTGGCCTGTGGAGTTATCCAAGTTGGGTAGAAGGGACCAGGCTTTTATACCCTGGCTTTGATCAGTCACTGATCACAGGCTGCCCTGCCCCTGGAAGGGGGCATTACCTTGGGCCAGGCAATTTTTTTCAGGTGAAGAAATCCAGGGTGGACAACTGAGGGCCACCTCTGGCAGTACTCTCAACATCTGGGCAAATAAGTCCCTCGTTCCCGAAGAGAAAGCTGGGTGCAGGTCACAGTGTCTACCCCAGTCACCTCACTAATAAAGGACAGAGCTGGAATTGTGTCCAGATCCCTAGCTCACCTCCTTTCCTTCACCATCAAGTCTCTACCTTCATCCCCTGATTTGCATAAGGGCCAGGAGGCCCCCAGAAAAAGGACTCAAGTAGCCTCCATGATTGGGGTTCTAGCTGGACCAGAGCCCAGCTGCAGGGGCGAGGGCTGGACAAGAGAAGCCAACTGCAGGGCTGGGGCTGGTGCAGCTGCAGGGTCCCAAAGGGAACAGAACTTGGCCCCGCTCACAGGACAGATCACCCTTTACACCCTCAACCCCTGTAGTCTGACTTGGCCTCACTTAACTCTCCCGCCCTCCAATCCCTACAGATGCACACAGGTCCTGGCTGGGTCCATCTCATCGCTGCAAGACCCAGAACCTAGAATTCTCATAATCATAGGATTTTAGCCCTGGAAATTGGTAATCTCCAATGTGTTCCACAGAGGAAATGAGAATGAGGTGGGCACGGTGGGTTCTCAAGAACATGTGAGTCTGGGGATGCAAAGCTGGTGCAGGTGGAGGTGGGACTAGAGCCCAGGTCCTGACTCCCACTGTGGCGTTGGCACGGTGCTGTCCCGCTGCAGGCAGCAAGGTAGGGAGACGGCCCTGCTTCGTCGGGCACCGCCTCTCACTCTCCTCTCTGCGTGCCCCGTACTCCTCACACTGTACCAGTCCTTTCCTCGGTCTGCAAGCCTCCTGCCCCCACCCCGCTCTGTTCATTCCTGCTCGTTCTTCAGGTCTCTCCTTCCCTAGGAAGCTTTTCCAGACCCCCCAGACTAGGTCCGTTCCCACCCCACTCCCCCTTTTATTCTCTCATGACACCCTGCATCGATCTGTGATGCAGAGTACTGTCCTAGTTCAATCATTGTGCAATTGCTTATTCAAGGTCTGGCTCATTAGGATATAAGCTGCGTGACTGCGGGACGGGACCAGCATGTCCCCACCTCCCGGAATGAATAAACTCGGGAAGGGTACGTTCTGTATTGCAGTGTTCTCCAGTTCTTCCATTTCTTAGCCACATTTGTCCTGACTCCTTAGACAAATGCCACATGCCTCAACGGCACTTAACGAGACCTAATGAGTCTCTTTTATCCATCCCTGCCCACCCCCACCTCCTCAGCACCGAGCCCTGTGTCAGGCGCAGAGTGGCCGGTGCACAGCCGTTTGTGGATGGATTGACAAGTGCCTGCTGCCTGGGCCTCCAGAACACCCCTGCCAGGAAAGGGAGTGAGGGAATCTGTGCTGCTGCAGAGGCTGAGGGGCAGGAGAAAGTTCAGGACTGGGCCTCCAGGCGGCCCAGGAAGGAATTAGCTCAAATCACATTAACATGGTTCTCAGGAACTGGCTGCCAAATTAGAGTCTCCAGCCACAGCAGCTGCCGCCTCTTTGTAATAGAACATTAATGCTCCTTCTGAGCAATTACTGCATTTGCAATGGTTTCTTAATGTTCAGCTTCTGGAGCCCTCAGAGGAAAGGGCCTGGCGTTTCCAGTAACCGCTCTCCACTGGTAAGGCAGAGGAACGAGCTGGGGAAATTCTCCTGACCAGAGAGCCGTGGCCCAGACAGCCTGGGGCAGATGCAGGGGCTCCCCACTCCTGTGCCCGGCTTCCCCGGCCAGCTCACACCCCCAGGGCCTTGCCGAGGTTGGGTCGCTATGCGCCAGAACCTCCCTGAGCCTTCTCCATTGCTCCCTGCACAGCTATGCAGCTGCCTAAAGCCCGTCCCTGCTAAGTGCTCCTAAGAGCATCCGGCACCTCTCCCAACTTGACACTTATCACACTTATCACTCTCATCTTAATGGAATTTCCCCTCTTGATTATTAGAGTAATTAAGGTTCATTGCAAAAATAAAGCAAAGTGTAAAAGAAGCCAAGAGACACATTGCCATAGCACACAGAGGTCCTAGCCCTCTAATGTTTCCCTATACACAGGCACGCATAAAGATACGTAAACACCAGTTTTTAAAAAATGGATCTGATGGTACCATCGACCCTGTTTTGTGACAATAGGATGATCACACTTTATTGTAATTGCTTATGTAATTGTCTGCCTTCCCCGGTGAGATGCAGCCTCTGTGTGGGCAACCCCCAACCAGGGCTCACTATTGCTTTTCGAGCAGAGCATCTAGCACATGGCAGTGACCGCACTAATTAAGTACCCAATTAAAACTGGCTAAACGCCCCCCTCCCCAAATCCCAGGGAGAGACTGGAGAAAGCATAACCCAGATACGCGCTAGCAACAAATGAAGGATGGATGGATGGACACAGATGCGGATGGATGAAAGAATGAATTAGCTACCGAAGAGAGAGCAGCAGGAGAGGCTGGAGCAGCCCAGTGTGCTCTCTCGGGAGTGTGGTCAGGACAGGAGAGCTGTCACTATGGAAAGACAGCAACAAAGGTCCAAAGAGGCGGGGGGCGGAGACGGCAGCATGGTATAGAGGAGAGGGAGCAGCCCAGGTGGAAGCAGCTGAGGCACAAGAGCGATGGAACATTACAGCAAAAACCCACCAGGCCTGTGCCAAGATCTTTGTCTCCCTTTTTGCCTATGGCATTCTTACGTTAACCGCTCCGCCCTCCTCCTGCATTTGTTTCTTGAGCTGTTCAGAGTGAATTTTTTCTTCCTTCCAGCCAAAGGAGCTAACTGAGTAAAATGTCTTCATTAATTTGACCAAGCATCCACATTAAAGAATAAAGGTGTTGGACTAGTAGAACTACTTGTGAAAGGAAATTCTGCCTTCTCACTTGATTAGCAATTAGCAACAACTGCTTAATCTAGCCGGGGTTCCCCACCTCAGCGTTCTATTGCATATTTCCCAGGGAATCTGCATTTTCTAAACACTTTCTACTATTCACTCATGCAATACTCTTAACTCTGTGAGGTACTACTGAGCAGTAGTATTTCCAAAACCATATCTATTTCACAGATAAATAAATATAGTGTAAGGTATAGCTGGGATTTGAACCCATGGCGTCCAGTACTAGAATCTGTGTTCTTAGTTACTATGTTTTTTAATCTCTCAATATGGACTACACTTTCTAATACACCCTAAATCAGCAGTAGTTTCAATCATTGTACTATATTCAGTCAATATAGAAAGCAAATCTGAGCAGAGCTTCTCTGGTTAAAGATGGACCCTCAGAGTCACAGCCTCCAGATCCTATTCCATGACCCCTGGTCTCTTTGCAATGATCCCCGGGGAACCATCCTCTTCCCCCACAGGAGGCGTGGTTTAAAAATCTCCTGTGTGTGTGTGGATAGAGGGAGGGAAGCTGAGAGTCGGGGCTGTGGGCTTCCCGGGGAATCCACCCCCAGCTCACTGTGATCTTGGCAAGTCCTGTCACCACTCAGACTTCAGGTAACCTCCTACAACTCCCAGGGGACCAAACTCTCTCTGTGCATCCCTGGGAGCCACTTGCTGCTTGGGCCAGGCTGGTGACAAAATTACCTTCTGCCTACATAGGCTAGAAGCTAAAGAAAGGAAAATAAAAGGAAGGAAGGAGCAAGGTGTATTCTGCCCCTGGCTCCTAGCTGGCCAACTAGGTACAGAAGCAAAACACAGTAACTCCCCCGTCATCAGGGCTGGGACCAGGGGTGGGGGACCTGCGGCCTTCTCCGTCCTTGAGTGCGGCCTTTCGACTGAATCCTGTTCTGTAGAGGATTCCGGCTTGAACCCTTCCATCTCTCTGCCTCAGCTCTGAAGGGTTATTTTGTCTCCCCTTCCCTTTCTCTCCCTCGCCCCCCTCTCTCTTCCTTTCTCTCTCCCCCCCAACCCACTCCTGCCTGTGTGTGTGAGAGTATGTGTGAGTGTGTGTGCACGTGTCTGAGTGGGTGTATGAGTGTGTGTGTGTGTTTATGTTTCTCAGTCTCAGTCTCCCGCCCTCCGCCCTGCTCCTTTCTCTCGGGCATTTGAACGTCGTCGAGCACAGCCATCACGCCATCCGCGGAGCAGCCACCGTATACTCGTTCCATGATGGATGGTGGAACCTACAATCTCCTTTCTGATAAAGGAATCCTACTTCTTGCCGCAGACCATGATGTCTTATAAACACATTTACCCAGAACGTAATTCAATCTTTTAAAGAGCTATAGAGCAGGCCTCCCCACGGAGATCAAAGGCCCCTTCCTGCCGGTGGTGCTTGGGCCGTATCTATTTGTCTGCAGAGATAGGAAGGACCAATATCCGAGCCGAACTAATTTTAGAGCATGCCCAGCAGACTTCTGATAAACGTCTTGACCGGCTCTGTCGAAATGTGTAACAGCACTTGTCTCGCAGCCACCGGGAAGCTGTGTGCTCTGGGGGTGAAGTGCTGGGTGGGGCTGCTCAGCGTCGGTTCAGAGACACGCACCCCAGGCTGAAACAGGGAATCAGGCGTCAGAGGAGGAAAGAATTTAGGCAGCAGAACAGAACCACTGGCCAGCACAGTTCTGGGGGCAGTAACTTCTGGGTCATATGACACTCTAGCTTTCAGGTCAGAAGAATAACATCTGACTCACACCCACCATGAAACTGCCCGAGGAATTAAGTATTTTTCGACTCAGGATCTAACTTCAAGACCAGAATCGGCCTTCTCCTTCCAATTCTGCTCATTTTCTCCATAATGGACCATTATTATGGTAATGATTAATCATTTTGTGGGTGCATTTTCTGGGCCAGGCACTGAGCTAGGTGTTTTTTCACTAATTCATCCACCCTGCAAATCTTTATTGGCATGCTCCTGGGTGCCGGGCTCTGTTCTGGGCATTGGGGGTACAGCAATGAGGAAAGTAGTTTAAATCCCTATTGTCGTAGGGCTCATGTTCAAGTAGGAAGGGACGGATAATTTTTAAAATGAGTAAACATGGTTGGTGTGATCCTAGCACTCTGGGAGGCCGAGGCAAGAGGATTGTTTGAGCTCAGGAGTTCCAGACCAGCCTGAGCAAGAGCAAGACCCTGTCTCTACAAAAATAGAAACAATTAGACTGTAAGGGGTTATGGGCCATGTAGAGCTCATACAGACATAGGATTTTATTCTGAAGCTGTTGGAGAGATTTGAGGTAAAGAAGAATCATGATAATTTTTTTAAGGACAATTCTGGCTACTGTGGGGAAAATAGAGTGTAGGCAGACAAGAGTAGAAGCCAAGAGACCCCTTAGGCAGCAGGTGTGGTAGTCCAGGAAAGCAGTGTCAGGGTTGGGTCAGGCTGCTAGCAATGAGGGTGGAGACAGCCTCCCCATTGTGGATATAGCCCAAAATGGAAGCAAC
>CAUYRT010053868.1:0-30402 GCA_963574885.1 Lepilemur ruficaudatus
CTATGGGAGTTATCTGTGGAAAACTACAAAATACTGATTTAAAAAATAAAGAAAATCTAAACAAATGGATAGAAATTCTGTGTTCCTGGATTGGAAGACTCAACATACAAAAGATATCAATTCTCTCTAAAAAAAAAAAAAGATTTTTTTTTTGAGACAGGATATCTCTCTGTCACCCGGGCTAGAGTGCAGTGGTGCAATCATAGCTCACTGCAACCTGAAACTCCAGGGCTCAAGTGATCCATCTTTTCCAAACTGATAAACGAGTTGAATATAATTCCTATCAAAATTCCAGCAAGATGTTTTTAAAATTTTTTTTTCTTTTTTTTCCGAGACAGAGTGTCACTGTGTTGCCCAGGCTAGAGTGCTGTGGTGTCAGCCTAGCTCACAGCAACCTCAAACTCCTGGGCTCAGGTGATCCTTCTGCCTCAGCCTCCCAAGTAGCTGGGACTACAGGCATGCGCCACCATGCCGGGCTCATTTTTCTATATATTTTTATTTGGCCAATTAATTTCTTTCTATTTTTAGTAGAGACGGGGGTCTCGATCTTGCTCAGGCTGGTTTCGAACGCCTGACCTTAAGCAATCTGCCCGCCTCGGCCTCCCAGAGTGCTAGGATTACAGGCGTGAGCCACCGCGCCCAGCCTGTTTTTTTATTTTTTGCAGAAATGGGATCTCCCTATGTTGCCCAGGCTGGTCTCGAATTCCTGGCTTCAAGCAATCCTCCAGCCTCAACCTCCTGAAGTACTAGGACTACAGGCGTGAGCCATTGTTCCCAGCCTATTGTTATCTCTTTTGGAATAAAATACTCAAAGTTATGATTCCTGCTAAGTCTTTTTATATATTTGTTGTGGGGAATATATTATTCACTGTTCATTTGTAATAGGAAATTATATTTGAAACTATTTGTTGTAGGAAAATAAATTGTAATGGACACACTAACCCGATAGTGATTAATGTATAATTTCACTAATATAAAAGTGGTATAAATTCATTAGTCTTCACTTTCTCCCCATAAAGCTGTTTAAGAGCAAAAAAGTTGTGATTCTAACAGATTCAATGCTAACACTGATGTGGAGCTTTTTCCTTTCACGCTCCTCGTCCTTCTTTTTGTTGAGTGAGCAATAACCAATATTGTATTTTGAATTCTCAAATCACTGTGCATCGAAAAGATTATTTCCTCTCAGTGATTTTCGTAAAATACCTTTGGGACCAGTATTTGCACCTTTAATTTTAACCAGGGCTAAATCAAAGGTAGCTCATAGGTTTTTTTCATATTAGAATAAACATTCCACAAAATATTTTTAATCATTCCCTTTGACTAATATGTAGATGCCTTACAATAGTTGTTATAATAATACTGGATCCAACATCCTTCTACATGTTTTTGTGAACACGAGTAAACACTTCTTCATGATTCATTCTCAGAGATGGAATTCTGGGTCAAAGGGTGAAACATTTTAAATCTTGATAGATATACTCAAACTGCCCTCTTTAGAATGTAATTTACACTTGTCACCAATAATATATCCTCAACAACATTCGCTATAACTCTTTTAAACTTTTGTAAATTCTGAGTGGACATGATATCACATCACTGTTAGTTTTCCTGTTCGTTATTACTAGATAGGCTGAGCACTTCACAAGTGTGTATTGGGACTTGTGTTTCTTCTATAAATTGCCTACACATATTTGCAATAGATCCATTTTCCTAGTTGCCAAAAAGCTGAAGTCAGATGTATCATTCAATAATGCTGCTTTATTTCCCAGAACACAGTGTGATTTCCCTGATGGCCAACGTTTGCATATATTCCCTTAAATGGAAACATTAAATTTGTCTAAATTCTTCCAGAACAGAGATATAATCCCTGAGTATAGAAATAGTGGCCCAGCATAAAATCCATCTTTTCTGATCCAGCAAGACCCTACTTCGTAACAAAGTCACTGGCAGCAGCACAACCCTCCCCTGTTTGTCTGGGGCACAAAAACTCCACGCAGATAATGTGCTGCATCTGCTCCTGCTGTGTACAACCATTTCACTGCCAGTAACTTCTATATTTTTGCCAAAATCACAAATCAATCAGTAGCATTCAGTTTGTGTGTATACATGAGGCTTCTCTTCCTGCCAGTCTTTAGCCTACTAAAGGGATGCAATATATATTTTAACTCCATTTCTATTTCATTATCTTACTGATGTGTACTATAGATATTAATCCTCAAGTAAGTTTTTTAAGTATTTTCTCCCAATCTATCATCTTTTAAATCTGTGATATCTTTAGCCGTAAGTTTTGAACCTTTACGTATCAGATCTGTCAACTTTTCCCTTACAGCTTTTGGGTTTCGTTTTGCCTTCTTCACCTGAATTATTAAAATAACCTCCTACATTTTCTCTGTTCAAAATTGTACCTCAATAAAATTAAATCTTAAATGTAATTTTAAATAAATGATTTTTAATCTCCAAATGGCTAGCCATTTTGACTACAAAATATTCTTTTCCTCACTGACATTGAACACTGCCTATAGCATAAATTACTAAAATTTTATATCTGGTTGTAAAGTTTGTTCCAATGACTGATCTATTCCTGCATCAATACCGTACTTCTTATAAATACCGTGGCTTTATGTGTTCTAAAGTGTTATGTTTACTTGCCAATCACAATTCTTTTTCAAACGTTTATATAATATTCTTGTGAATTTACTTTTCCAAATCTTTAATATCAGCTTGACAAGTTCTTTTAAAAGCCTTACTGAAATTTTGATTGAGACTGCACTGAATTTGTAGAAAAAAATGGAAGGCACAGTCATCTGTACAATATTGAATGTTCCCATCCAAGATTATCTTTATTATTCGTATCTATCCTTTTCTGTCCTTTAGCAAAATGTTAGCTTTATTCATACATATCTCACATATTCTTGTTAAATGTATACCTGGATAGTTTTTATCCATTGCATTTCGATTTGTATGTGAATATATAAATTAATAATTTTGCATGTTTATCTTGAATTGTCACCTTATTTAACTCTCTTACCAGTTTGTTTTTCAGTTTCTGGGTTGTATCTTCTAGGTGGAAAATTTTATACCTTGTAAAAAATGTCTCTTGCATTCCCAATATTTATATCTTACCTGCTAAGCCCCAGAGAACAATGTTGCAGAGCTGAAGCAGTAGCTGACTTTCCTGCTTCAGAACTTAATGAGAATATTGAGAAATCATACAGTATGAATTCTGATATAATGCAATCGATGATCGCTTCCCACCCTGGGAAATTCATTCTAGTTATTTCATTAACTTCACAATAACCCCGTATTTCACCCAACGGAGATTTTTACCCCACCTATGGCATTATGGCAGGATGTTACTGTGCTCCAATGTTTCGTCATTAAAAACAATGGTTATGGTAATTCTTGGCTTAGTACACTATGTGAAGTCCATAAAGTTTCCTTCTTTACATTACCTACATTTTAAAAATTACTTTGAATTGTATTAAATACATCTCCAAGCAACTTTTTTTTTGTTCAACCTATAAAACAATCCATGTATACACAAGAATACATTATTCTTTTAGTACATTGCTGGATTTATTAAATTTTAGTATGGATTTTACATCTACATATGAGAATGGTCTCTAGTTTTTTTTTGTTGTTTGTTTGTAGTATTCTCTCCAGCTTTGAGTAGCAGGAATACAATAATCTTGAACAACGAGTTAGGAAGTCTTTTTTCCCCTTCCTTTTCCTATATTCTGGAGCAATTTAATAACACAGGAATTATCTATTCCTTAAAATTGGGCAGAATGTGTGAGCCTGTGGAGATTTTTGCAGATATAATAACCTCAGTTTTATGGTTATCAATCTCCTAAGAGTATCTGCTTTGCTTTTGGTAATTTTAAAAAATTAAAAATTTCCAGAAAAGCATCCATTTCACTGGAAGCATCACCATACCAAGTTTTTCAAGAAATGGGATTTCAGAAGTTTTATGAGCGGTTATTTGCACACTCATATTAGTTTTTTTGTCTGCAAAAACAAACACAAACACACACATCTCTGGAGATTACATATAAAGAGTAAAATGCAGAGAGCTTTCTAGGTCAGCCTGGAAACCATTTGAATGATGTCACAGTTAGACTGTTTTCGTGCCCGCCATTTCTGAGACCAATTTTACAGTTTATCATCATAGAGTGGTACACAGTATTCTCTTGCAAACAGGGTAACTCTGGCTACTGTGTTGAGAAAAGAATGCAGCAGGGCAAGCATAGAAGCAGGGAGGTGTGAGAAGGGCAGCCCAAGTGAGAGCCACGGGTGACTCTGACTAGGGTGGTAGCACTAGAGGTGATGAGAACTGGTCAGATTTTGAAAATACCTTGACAGTACAGCCAAGATTTATATATGCAATATACTTTCATCAGAAATGTCACCTTACAGGCAGATCTCAATGAGGTATACCTTTTGCTAAGAATCATTGCACTGGCTTCAAATTCTATGAAAATAAGGTCTCTTGTTTTCTCATCTGTATATACCCAATTACACTCAGCACAATGTTTTGCAAATTTGCTGAAATTCACGTGGATGTTTGAAATTAATTATAATAGATTTCCGGTTTCAGTTCTGACATGAGGTTAATTACAATAAATTAGTCAGTATCTTGGGTCTTATTCCAGAATTTCTGGTAGAAGGTGCTTACAAAACACATGGGGATATGTTAGCTATAAATAAATGTTTCGTTTAGAACCTTGTTTTATTTAGATATGTTCCTCATGCTACAACACAACCCTTCAAAGTCAACCAAGTATATATTAAAACATTAATGTGCTTCCCTAAAACATATCAACTTAAATAATGACCCATAGCCAGCTTCTAAACTTCAATAAGGCAGCTTCAGTGTTCAAATGAGCACCATATGAGGACCGTGGCATCAAATCCTATGTCAATGCAAATTTAAGAAAAGCAAACTAGAGTATTATCAGACTAACAGAACTCAGTAAGATTCTGTTATTTCATGTATCTACCTCTCAAATCTCTAAACTTGTTTCTCAACATGGGAGTATTTAAAAATATCAACACCTACGCTCTACCCCAAGCCAATTCAGAATCTCTGTGGGGCATCTCTTTTTTTTTAATTAAGCTTCCCCAACAATTCTAATGTCAGCCAGAGTTGGGAATTACTGCTCAAAAGAATCTTTTATGAAGCAAAAACATACATAAACAAAAAATAAAAAAGAACAGCACAGGAAAAGTATGGGGGCATGGAGAATAAGTTAAAAATCAAAAGGAGTCATGCTTTCTAACATTCTTTATCTCTTGAGCTTTGGAAAGATCCAAAGATTACTAATATTAGAATCTATGTCATAACTATTATCAATTAAACATTTAAGAAAACACGTAAAATAATGGCCATCTTTGTTACCCATTCAGAATCATTTGGTATAACAATATTTTCCAATGGGGGAAGACTGTTAGGTTTCAGGCATAAACCAATGCAGAAATAACATCAGGGCATCACAGGGAAAGGGACAGAACCCCTGGCTCTGGTTTCCTGTGTTCCAGTCCAGGAAAAGAGTAAGGGGAGAGAAAGGTTTGTCCATGGGAGCAAGCATTCATGGTCTGAAGAACAATTTCATTTTAACCTATTAATTTCCTTTTCACTCAAAACTTCAAAGATAAAACAACATAAAATATGGGGCCAAACAAAAGGGAGCTGGTCTTCAAGGAGAATTCGTGTCTTCAAGTTTTTAATAGTACAACAGTCCTTCAGCCTAGAGCTATTCAAAGACAGATCATGAAAAAGAAGAAGAAAAATTTTATTTCAAACAGGTTCAGTGGTATGTGTGTATGCTAGAACAAAGGCTGGTTGTAGCAGTTTCATTTCAAACCTGTGTGGACATTATAAATTAGACGTTATTTCGGAATGCTTAACTTATGCTAAAATGTAGATTCAATCCAACATGTCAATTTTTACATTTATTAGAGACCCTATTTTATTACTAGAGGTTAACTTTTCATCGTCAAAAATGAGAATAACCTTACAGCTAGCTACCTACTAAGGTAATGAGCTGTGAAATCAATTCCCTAATATTGCTTTGAAAATATACCCCTAGGTTAAGAGAAATTCCAACTCCATCCAAATGTATTATTTAACTGGGATTCTTCAGTCATCATCTACTGTTGGCTTGATTGTCACTCCTCTTCTTATCTGACCCCAACCAATTAAACTGCAAATGAAAAGAAAAGAAACCATGAATTTTGTATCCATTTCATTATCATTACCACACAATCATATGATAGAACTAGTTTTATTTGCCTATCTTCTAAATTCGAATTTGTTCTCAAAGTCTGCTTCACCATAAAGACAGCCCACACTATCTTCTTAGAGTCTTAGAACCAGACAGATGGGCTCTGGCCAGCATGAATGACAGGAAAAGTAAACAGAAAGTTGCTACCATAAATATGTTCATCTTCACTCTATCAAAACATACCTACTCCTTCAGAATCACCAAAGGCCCTTTAGTTCACCTAAGGAACCATGACGATACACAAACTATCTCAGTCTATTTTTTTTAAAGCCTCATTCTCTATCCTCTTCTCCTTGAAAAATGCTTTCCTATCATTCATAGCACCTCAACAGATCACAATGCCTTTAGCATGATCTTAGCTGGTAAAGGAAAATAAGAGAAGATCTAAAGGAACACAGAGTACATAAGCAGATTACTCTCAATAGCAAAGGGACCTCCGCTCCCTCTTTCAAAGAACCAGGCTGGATACTGCTACCCCAACCATAGTTTCGAGGA
The DNA here is from genome assembly GCA_963574885.1 of Lepilemur ruficaudatus. Taxonomy (NCBI): domain Eukaryota; kingdom Metazoa; phylum Chordata; class Mammalia; order Primates; family Lepilemuridae; genus Lepilemur; species Lepilemur ruficaudatus. Next base: position 6,780 of record CAUYRT010053868.1, read on the forward strand.
CAAAACCCACCTAAACATGGGTAAAAACCACAATTCAGAAGAACGTAAGGATCATTGGGATGTTCTCTTAAGAATTTTAACATACTTGCTAATTTTGAAGCAAAGTATGAAATTTCATTTGGATAGAATCCTCTTATAATATTAGTGGGCAGACACAAAGATTCTTTGTTTTAAAATCTGTTTGACTCTAGGAAATTGTACCATTAAAACTAAGTGACAATAATGCGTTTCATCTTGAGAGTTTTTGAAAATTTATTATCTAAACCTATTTTTAAAATACACTGGAAATCAATACGTCTATTATAGAAAATAGATAAACACACTAGAGAGGAACCTGTTCTAGAATCAAACAGGCATAAATCACCACAAAGCAGAATTATTTACTTATGAGACAACAAAAAATTTAACTCTTTTAAAATTATAGAGTAATATATAGAAATGTTCTAGAGGAAAAAAAATTACACAGTAATAATTCAGATCAATCTTCTGAACAGTAAGTCATGAGAGATCATCATGGGGCACAGTACCACGGAAGCCTTAATAAAGGAAGCAAGCAGTGAGGAAAGAACAGACAGCCCAGGGTGATTTGAATAATTATGAGGACAATCAGGACACAGAAGAGTCTAATTTAGAGGTCTATATAAGACAAGCAGGAGGAAAGGTTAAACAGGTTGAAGCAAGCTTCCAGAAAGGTCCTGAGTATCAGAAAGTAGTGAGCAGCTACTGGAAATTATTAAGTATAGCATGATGAAATGTTTAAAAAAGATAAATTTTGGCTGAGCTCTTAAAGTAACAAAGGAAGAGGCAAACCAGGATTCTTTTGCAATAATTGTTAAGTGTAAAATGATGGTGGTATGGACTATCATGAGGCCATACAGAATGGAAAAGAAGGGGTAGACTCAGTAACTAACCTGAGAAAGAGCAAAAGAACTAGGAGCCAAACATGTGTACGTATTTCCTAGCTCTATCCAAAGACCTAAAAGCAAGAGCACCCTAGGAGCAATAAGCACACCTAGCACCCAGATCTTCATTTAATACATGTACTGCCAAAGCAAGCACCCAGATCTCCATTTATAAATATCATTTCCAACTAAAAGAAAACAGGGCTCCTTAGAGAAATGGCCAATTCTAAAACTAGAGCAGGGAAGTCCAAGACAAGCCTAGAACATCTTGTGCCAGAAAATAAGGAAATGTTCCCCCCAACCACACACACACACAAAAAAGATGGGTACATATCAAAAAGATACAGGAGCCAGCTTGAAGGGTCTCCACTGGCCAAATCTTCAACAATTTGCACATCGAAATAAATAAGTACAGTAATGGATCATAACCCATCGAAATAAGTAAGTACAGTAATGGATCATAACCCAGTGAATAAAAATAGAACTCCGTGAACCCATATTATAACTAGATAGGTAAATAAATAACAGAGAAGAATGGCAAATGATAAATGTGGGATGGTGGAGTTGGTGGGGGCATTGTGATCTGCCGAGGTGCTATAATTTTGTAATTATTACAGTCAAGTTCAATTCAGGCAAGAATCATCAGTGGATGCTAAATCCAGGAGGGTGGGATTTGATGAGCAGCAGGCTATTTGCATAGGCTCAAAGGGTCTCCTCACAGATTGCTTATTAGTTGCAAGAGTAAAAAGAGTAACTGCATAAAAGAGAAACTGGACAACACCTTGACCACATAATCAAAATGAATGTTAACAAGCAGGAGCAGTCAGATATCATGTGCCTCTAGTTGTCCCCAAGAAGGAAACCACCACCTATCTAAGTATTCCAGCCAAGAATACATAAACTGAATCTAATCTCTAATCTTAGGTTTCCAAACCATCAGATAACCCCAAATTGAGGAACATTCTATAAAGTAACTAGCTTGTATTCTTCAAAATTATCAATATCAAGTAAAGACAAAGAAAGGCCGAATGAGTTCCAGTTTAGAGATCAAAGAGACATGAAACTAAACGCAATGCATGATTCCAGATTGGAGGGACATAAAACACATTAATAGGGTAAGTGATAAAACTGAAATACGGGCTATAGATTTCAGTATTTCATGAATGATAAATTTCTTGAAGTGGTTATGTAAGAATATTCTTTTTGGGGAAATATGCACTGAAGTAGTAAGAGATCAAGGAGCATGATATATACAACCCAAACCTCAAATGGTTCAGAAAAAAAGTTTATATATGTAAATAAATGCATTTGTGTGTGTGTATCTGGGGAAAGGGTTTATAGGAGTTTTCTGTACAATGTAATTCTTTTATTAAGTGTGAAACTGTTTCCAAAGTCAAAGATAACAGACAAACTGAACCTAAATTCACTGCTTTTTGCATAGGTTGTGCCTAAGAGGAAGGGAAGCTAACTGTATTTGGACTAAAGTATGGGACTACAAATCAAAGCTAGAAGTATAGTTTTCAAAGTCATCCACATAACTAGTTGATAGTGAAAGCCGCAATAACTGTTGTGTTCAAGGAAGAGTGTGCACTATGTGCACATCACCAAGAACTTAAGGAAATTGACTATGTCTTTTTATTAGACAGTGGCAAAGGCTAATAAACTTACCGCCAGTGTTTCTCAACTCTTCGGCTGAGTGCAATTTTTTCTCCTACTTCTGTGCACACAGGATTAGTCAAAACGATTTTGCCCAAATCTGCTTTGACAGCACTAACTCTCCCTCCTGTCGACAGAGATCCTATGTTCACCATGAGTACTTCATTCTTAGACAGCTTTTGCACCTAGGGAAATAAGTTGGGGAAAAATAAACCCCCAAATCAAGAAAATGCTTTTCAAAAATAAGTGGGAATTTACCAAATACTTTTGGAAATAAATTAAATATAAAAGAAAAAATTCTACAGAAATTTCATGGTAAAGGGATCTGAATTATATATAAGCCTAAAGGTGGCAAACGGGTTTATTTTGGCACCCACTGAATTTACACAAGATCTACTTTTAAAAAATAAGCTAGTAACCATAGCACAGAACCTTTTAAAATTCTGAAGCTTAAGCAGAAAAAAACACCCAGGAAAGCTGTCGCCCAACTAGAGTGCAGTAGTACAGTGGCATCATCATAGCTCACTGCCAACCTCAAACACATAGGCTCAAGCGATCCTCCTGCCTCAGCCTCCTGAGCACCTGGGACTATAGGTGTGCGCCACCACATCCAGCTAATTTTTTCAAGTTTTGGTAGAGATGGGGTCTCACTTTTGCTCAGGCTGCTCTCAAACTCCTGACCTCAAGTGATCCTCCCACCTTAACCTCCCAGGGTGCTAGGATTACAGGCATGACCCACCGTGCCCAGCCCACCTTACAGTCCTGATTTGGCTTCTTTTGACTTCTTTCTGTTTTCTTATCCTAAAAATCTTTACAGGGCATCTATTTTTTTTCAGTTAATGTGAAAAGAGACTGCACTGACATGGTTAAATTCCCAGGACCTTCAGTTCTTTAGGGATAAACTAAATGGCTGTTATCACTTACAAAAGTGTCTTGACCTTGATGGAGCTTACGTTGAGAAATAAAATTTATAATTTTTATCTTTTAATTCCATTTTTCCACGAACTTTTTGAAGTTCCCTTGCATGGCTTTAAAGCGGTACATTTTCCCACTGAATGGACAGTCCCGTAATAAATATTATGCTATTTAAAAAAACAATGCTGCAGCAAAATTTGCTGGGATAGGGTGCTGGCACATTTAAAATGTTCATAAATAGGGCTGGGCGCGGTGGCTCATGCCTGTAATCCTAGCACTCTGGGAGGCCGAGGCGGGAGGATTGCTCAAGGTCAGGAGTTCAAGACCAGCCTGAGCAAGAGCGAGACCCCGTCTCTACTATAAATAGAAAGAAATTAATTGGACAACTAAAAATATATGTAAAAAATTAGCCGGGCATGGTGGCGCATGCCTGTAGCCCCAGCTACTCGGGAGGCTGAGGCAGAGGATTGCTTGAGCCCAGGAGTTTGAGGTTGCTGTGAGCTAGGCTGATGCCATGGCACTCACCCTAGCCTGGGCAGCAGAGTGAGACTCTGGCTCAAAAAAAAAAAGTTCATAAATATCACCAAATGTGTCTCAAAAAATACTACCAATTTACACTTTCTCAAAAAGCATGACTTATTTTCTTACATCCTTGCCAACACTAGGTGCCAGCAATTTCCCATCTCTGCCAACCTAATCTTACTGTGACATTTTTAAAAAATCATACAGATATTGGGACTATCATGTCTTTGTCACACATGACACAAATACTTTTCCCTATTTTGTCTCTTTGGGTATTTCCTTTTAACCTTAAACTGATTGCCATATAGAAGTTCTAAATTTTTGGGAAGTCAAACTTGTTTACTTTTTCTTATTTTCTTAATTTCATGTTAACTATAAAAGAGTAAAACTCAAAACTGGTTTTAACATCATCATTTGTCATTTTTTCTGAAACAGGAATTATAAAAAGCACTTACCTTTGCTGCTTTCTTGTCTCCTTCAGTGCGTACACCTAGAAGCCGTCTAAGTAGGAAGTAGGAAATTTCCAATTCTGTGAAGATTTCAGGTAGAGCTCCAACTGCACCAAGTACTTGCCCCACCATTCTGTCAGCCCGGCATAAAGTGGGGTTAATTTTTGTTCCAACTCCAATAAGACCCCTTGGAGCAGCATACTGAAGATCATTATGCTCCGCAAAAAGTGATACAATTTTGGAAAAGATTGGTTTACACGTGAGTTTTCCTTCACTATCTTTGGAAACAATACCAGGCCTGACTTCTATCTCCTGGCCCACCTTTAATTCTCCTTTTAGAATACTACCACCAGCTACACCCCCCTTAAGGTCATCAATTTCACAGCCAGGTTTGTTGACATCAAAAGATCTATAACAATAAGTCGAGGTTCTGATGTAAAGTCTCTTCGGGGTACTGGAATTTTCTTTACTATGTACTCACAGACAACTTCAATATTGTATTTCAGTTGAGCAGAAATTGGAACAATGGGAGCTCCTTCTGCTACTGTACCTTGTACAAATGCAAGAATCTGCTCATATTGCTCTTTAGCCTGACTTTCTTTTACCAAATCAATTTTATTTTGTAGAATCAAAATATGCTTCCGTTTCATGATCTCTATAGCAGCCAGGTGTTCAGAAGTCTGAGGTTGAGGGCAAGATTCATTACCAGCTATCAACAAAAGAGCTGCATCCATCACTGCTGCACCGTTCAGCATAGTAGCCATCAAAATATCATGGCCAGGACAGTCAACAAAGGAAACATGCCTGACTAATTTGAAGTTCCCTTTGGTACCTGAAATGTCTGTAGGAAACTCATCAGGTGTACTGCTCCCACAAGATCTATAACATTCTGGCCGAGGACAACTTGGGTCATCAAGTTTATAAACCTTAGCATTGGCATACCCAAGCTTGATTGTAATATTCTTTCTAATTCATTTTTGAACCTGACAGTGTAAACTCCCAAAATAGCTTTGACAACTGTGGATTTCCCATGAGCTACATGACCAATTATACCTATATTAATTGTGGCTTGTCTGCTGATAACTTTGTGTGAAAGTGGTGTCAACTTGGTAACATCCAAGGTGGCAAGATCCTGGAGTGAAAGATGCAGCTGCCTGAGAGTCACTCCAGCCTCACCCCCCGCCATCTTGCCCGGAGAGGAAGGAGCGTTGTCCACTCTTGTCACTTCTATTTGACATTGCACTGGGGTTCCTACTTAGTACAAGGCAAGAAAAAGAAATGAAAGGCATAATAATTGCAGAGGAAGAAGTAAAGTTGCAATCTGGGGAGACAAAATGATTTTAAACACAGAAAACCCAAATGCTTTGCAGTCAAACTGTGAGAATTAATAAGTGAATTTTACAAGTTTGCCATATAAGAGATTAATAAAAACAAATTGTCTATACTAGCAATAAGCAAATAGAAATTTAAATTTTAAAAATATGTTTACAATTGCATCAAAAAACAGCAGACATCTCTGAATAAATACAATAAAAATGTACAGGACCTCTACACTAAAAACTACAACAATTAAAAAACCAAAAACATTATTGAGATAAATTAAAGAAGTCCTAAATAAATCAAGGATATATGCCATGTTCATGAAAAGTAAGTCATTATTGTACAATAATAAAGTCAATTCTCCCCAAGCTCATCTATAATTTTAATATAATTCCAACCAAAATGTCAGCGTATTCTTTATAGACATTGACATCCTGATTCTAAATTTTATATAGAAATTCAAAAGGCCTATAATAGTCAAGGCTAGCTTTAAGAAAAAATATAACTGTAAGACTTATTCTACCAGGCCTCAAGACCTACTATAAAATAATAGTAATTAATACTTTAAGCCATTGTTGTAGGAATAGGCCAATAGAACAGGGGGCTGGAATGAGGGATAGGTCACACATGCATGACCATTAGATTATCACAAAGGTCACAGGGCAGTCTGGTAGGGAAAGGACAATAATTTCACTAAATGGTGCTGCCATGCAAGTTGAATATCATACAGGGAAAAAGTGAATCTTGATTCCTACTTCATCATACACAAAAATCAATTTCAGATAGAATATAGATCTAAATATAAAGCGTAATATTGCTAAGCTTTTAATCATAGAAGAATATTGTGATTTTGGAGTAAGCAAAAATATTTCTTAAACACAATTGGTGCTAAAAAAAAGGGACTCAGCATAAAAGGAAAAATCAATAAATTGGATTAAATTTAAATTAAGAGTTTCTTCAGTTATGAAAAGATACCACAAAGAGAATGGAAAAGTGGGAATGGGAGAAAATATTTGCCAACCAAATTGTGCAACAATAAACTCAAATTGCGGTTTTTAAAATCCCCCTATCAATGTGGCCATTATTAAAAAAATCAAAAAAAGAATAGACGTTGGCATGGATGTGGTGAAAAAGGAGTGCTTATTGAATGTTGGTTGGACTGTAAATTAGTGCAACTTCTATGTAAAATGGTATGGTGATTCCTCAAAGAACTAAAGGTAGACCTGCCATTTGATCAGGCAATCCCACTACTGGCTACCTACCCACAGGAAATGAAGTCATTTTATCAAAAGACACCTGCACCCAAATGTTTATAGCAGTAAAAGTCACAATTGCAAAGATATGGAAGCAACCTAACTACCTTTCAACAGATCAGTGGATAAAGAAAATGTGGTATATGTATACCATGGAGTACTATTCAGCCATGAAAAGGAATGAAATAATGTCTTTTGCAGCAACTTGGATGGAACTGGAGTCCATTATCCTAAGCGAAGTATTTCGGGGATGGAAAAACAAACACCACATGTTCTCACCAATAAGTGAGAGCTAAACAATAAGTATACATGGTCATAAAGTGGTGTAACAGACATTGGGAAACTACTGAGGGATAAAAATTTGCCTATCGGGTACATTGTACACTATTCTGGCGACAAGTACACTAAAATCCTTGACTTCAGCTTTATACAATTCATCCATGTAACAAAAACACTTGTACCCCATTAGTCCTGTGGGAGAAAAATAGAAAAATGAATACTAAAACAAACAAAAATTTCCTACAATGAAGTAAACAAATAAATAAAAAGCCAGTGAGAAATGAATAAAAGGTATGAGCAGACATTTTACAAAAGTCAGTATCCAAATGTCCGTATGAATAGGTCCTCAGCTTCACTAGTCATGAGGGCGATGCTAATTAAAGCCCAGTGCCATGCCACTACAGACCCACAGAAGTGCTAAAATTTAAAAAAAAAAGAAAATTAGAAACTATCAAGTATGGCCAAGAATATACTTTCATGCACTTTTGTATACTTTGGGTGAGAAGGTAAGTTGATTACAATTCACTTTGGAAAATAAGTTTGACATTTTATTGTATAGCCAAATATTAGCATCATCTGTGATCCAGCATTTCACACCTTGATAATTTTGAACATGTGTCAGGAGACATACACAAGAATATTCACGTCAGTGGTGTTCATAAGAGCAACATACATGCACGCATGGGTGCACAAATCCCAAACAGTTCAAGTGTTCATCAATAGCAGAATGAATAAATAGTGGTATTTTAACACTGTGAAATATCAGATGGGAGTGGATTATACTCAATAATATGGATGGATCTTGAGAATATCCATGATGTTGAGTGATAAAAGAAAGAAGGCCACAAACAAGATGTTTGTGTTTTTTTTAGAGGCCAAATGCCAGAGAAATTAAACCATGTATCACATGCATGTGCACATGTGTGTGTACATATAGTTTCTTTTATAAAGGAAGGGAATGATAAACAGAAAGCCAAGAGTCTCATGATAGGTGGAGGGAAAAGGAATCAATCAGTTGAGAAATCTGACATACATAAGTCATTGCTGACCATCTAGGTCTTTGGTTAGGTGATGGTTTCATTGTGAGATATCCATGTAATGGAATAGTATGAAACCATTTAAATGAATATATGTGTCCATGCACACACCTACCAGAGAGAGAGAGAGAGAGAGAGAGAGAGAGAGAGAGAGAGAGAGATTGAATAATGGCTCTTGACATATCATGTGGCAAAACCACTATCTTAAACAATATAGGAAGGGGTTCATGTCATTTTTTAAAAAGACACATACACATATTTATATGTTTGTGAATTTGTATGTGTTAAAAGAAATCAGTGCACGCCAAAGTAATTATTTCTATATGGTGGAATTCATGTCCTTTGTGTTTGTGGTGTTGTAAAGGTTCCATAGTGAACTTTGAACACTTTCTTAAAGAAAGATACCATTAACACTTTTAGGTGTCTAATTTATCATCACGATAGTATTCAATGTTGAGTAAGCTATTCATTTTTGCTACAGCTTTCATGCCCTGAAGCATCCACAAAATAGAATACTGTATAGTGAATTCGGTCGCCAGCCCCCACAATGGCTAAAATAATCGTACCAACGATCTGAAGTTATCAGTGCCAATCTGAACGTATCAGTGTCATAGTGGCACAGTAACTTTCATAATTAATATTTCAACAGCTTTAATTCCTTGCATCTTTTATGATTGTGTATCTTCTTTTCTAGAATTGGAGAAGAAATAGAAAGTCAGGTCAAGACAGAGAGTTCACTCTTCTGAGAATGTATGTTCTGAATTTAAAGAAAATAGAGGCACTTAGGTCAGCATCTGAACTTGAAGCTTGATGTTAATTTTGATTTTAAAATCTGCCACTCTCATCTCACAAAGAGCCAGGTGTGGCAAACAGATCCTCTTGCATAAGTCTATAAAGCAAACCTCATCACTGAGAGTGTCAGAGCCCAGAGATTTATTATAAAGTGATATATTTTTCAAAGAGCAGCACAAAGAGTCTTTTAACACTGAATTTGTCAGGGACCTCGCCGACATCAAACAGATGCTTTTCACTTGGAGCATTTGACTCTTAAATGTCAATGTTTCATATGTTAAGTGATTGGAAACTTGGGAACCATGAAGTAATACTTTTCTCTGATTTGGAAAATTTGACTCTTTAACAATGAAACTTTAGATGCATATTAAGAAATACTTTAAGAAGTGGTATAGTGTTTTCTTTATAGAGAGACTATCATTTGGTTCGGTAATGTTACTCTTTCAAGTATAAAAAAAAATCCCTAAAGTTGATTTCATGTTTTCACTTTTTTTTTAACCCTCTCTACCCTTTTCCCCTTAACTTACCTACATTTCTCACTGATTTCTTCTAAAAAGCAAATAAGCACCACAAGTGTGAGGTGTGAGGCTTTGATAAAAGACTTCTCACATGGGTCTTTAGAGTTCTTGTCTTAAGAAAGAAATCATATGCCAGAAGTCAATTACTGCCATGTCAAATTCTTGAACAAACATGGTGCCTCTCTTAAGATGAGGCTTTTCCAATATTTATTGTTTTGCAAAAATTGTGCATTTTAACCCAGCTGGTTATATTGCGCTTTCCTGGTTACCAATCATATTATAACCCAGAGAAAGTATGCAAAGTGGGAAAAGTAGAGCCTTGCTCTGGTTAATAGCTCCACTCAGCTTTTGGTCCAGCTAGCTCTAACTGCATCTTGAGCTGAATCACAAGGGAAAGAGCTATTGCTTTTGGATTTAAGAAGTATGCAGTGCCCGGCATTCCTAATGCACAGGAGGAACAGCTGGGCCACCCAACATGGTCTTAAACCTGTACCATAAATAACGAAACACAAACTAGAGCTTTCCCAAGTAAAGAAACTTATGAATTTCACTTGACAGATGTTGCTTTATATGATTTTTGCATTGCATTTTTTAATTTAACAAATAAAACAAAACTTCTTTGGTTTGGATTCTATTACTCATTCTTCAGAAGCAAAGTCTGGACTAAAAGGAATGAACATTTATTGACTATCTATAATGTACTAGAAACTGAACCACATCAGCATAAAGGTTTGCTTTTTCTTAACAAGTCCTTACAATTACAAATAAGAATAATCTTTTGCTTAACACCTATTATACTAGGCACAATATTAACAGCTTTTTAAAATATGTCTCACTTAATACTCAAAATAGTCTTGCCAGAGAGATACTATCTTCACTTTTCAAATGAGAAAACAAATTCAGAGAAGATGGTTTATGTGTCCATAGTCACACCATGATAGACCCGGATTTCTAAGTTTGTGTTCCTCATTTTAAGGTTCTGACCTTTCCAGTACATGTTCCTTTATTTTATAGAAAATGTAAATTAGGGGTGTGTCTACTCTACTTAAAAGTGAGGCATTTGTTTGCCCTAAAGGGAGAGAGTTTTGGTATCAGTCACTACAGGCTAGGGTCACAACACAGGATGCATAGGGAAGAAGCAGTAAATAATATCCTTCTCTCATGTTTGGATGCATTTGAGAAATCAGACCCAGTTGGAGATGAAAATGTCAGCTTTAGTACTGATAAGCACAATTGGGTAACATGACTTTATGACTTTATTTTTTTAATTTGTTATTATTTTTTATTTATTTATTTATTTTTTGAGACAGAGTCTCCGCTTTGTTGCCCAGGCTAGAGTGCTGTGGTGTCAGCCTCGCTCACAGCAACCTCAAATTCCTGGGATCAAGTGATCCTCCTGCCTCAGCCTCCTGAGTAGCTGGGACTACAGGCACATGCCACCATGCCCGGCTAATTTTTCTATTTTTAGTAGAGACAGGGTCTTGCTCTTGCTCAGGCTGGTCTCAAACTCCTAACCTCAAGCAATCCTCCCGCCTTGGCCTCCCAGAGTGCTAGGATTACAGACGTGAGCCACAACCCCCTGGCCTGGTAACATGACTTTAGATATGTTAATAAAAGGGCCTTCCTGTCCCATTTCAAGACTAGACTTTGGGCCAGCTTGCCTACAGGATCATTCAGAACTACAACTAGAAATTCTTCCTCTCATTGCCCTGGGACTTCTTGCCTTCTGGTGAGTCTGTTCTACTCAGCAGAGAAACATAGGCCATGGATGCCATCTACCAGGTAACTCCATTCTCCTTCATGGAGCAAGCAGGAAGTGAGGCAAGAGCCCACAGTGCTGTGCCAACAGAAGTTTTGCAGAAAATCAGGCCAATGGAAAAGAGTTTCCCTCATAACATTCTCTAGCATTTTAACTTCTTAATTAGGAAACCTAAAATAAAGCAGAGGTATGTACCTGCCCCACACCCCACAACACACAGAAGAGATTCCTTCTTGATAGTCCAGCTCCTGTCTGTGTGAAGCTGGAGCCCTTCTGCTGTTTATCCACCCCAGTCCTCGGGGTGCAGTTTAGATTTTGTCACCAGAAAGTGCTGAAATGGGTCGAATTGTTTTATTAATCATACTAACTCCAGGCCTGATTGTATCCTAGGATGAAAAGTCTCTTCTTTCTCTATTTCCTATTTTAAATTATGTTGCGATATGTAATCCGATATAGCTTACCAGAGATAAAGCATAAAGAACGTGACACAATACCGATTCCTCCTTCGTGCAGGTAGAGATGCTTCAAGATTGATTGTGAAAGTCTTTTTATAGTCAAATCTGCAGGATCTAATTAAAGTAAGAATTCTCTTGCTCTCTTGTAAATTAAAATGCAATTAAATGGAAGTTCACAATCATTAAAATCTGAAAATCATACTCCCCAATTTATCATTCTCATTTCAATGTCTGCAGAGTTGGGATTGCTTCAGCAATGGCAGCAGAAAATAGATGGAGGACTCCAGACATGGGGCAGACTAAAACTTCCTGAGGTGCTCATCTTCCCTAACCAGTGTATTTAAATGCTTCTAAGTTGTAACTTGATTTCCCCCCTTTACCTTGTAATTCTATAACTGCAATACAATATGGAAGATGAGCTCTGTCTAAAGATCTAAACCATTAAAGGAAGGAAGGAAGGGAAAGAAAGAAAGAGAAAAGAAAATGAAAGAGAAAAAAGATACAAATGGAATGAAAGAAAGAAATCTACGGTAAATAGTCTTATTACGACATATATACCAGGGTTTCTATCATGGCCTCTGGCTATGAAATTGCAGGAACAATAAAATCTGACTCTAAGGGACATTATTTCCTGGTCCCCACGTGTATATCAGCTGGAGAATTCCCTTCTGCTCCTTCCTCACTGAAAAAGCTGTTGCTGCTTCTAAGAACTATCTCTCCTATTAGGACCTGCCCCCTGCCAGGTGCTCCACAGGCAGAATCCCTCCTCCACTTGGGAATCTTCCAGGTCTTAAATAACTTGTACTATCTTAATCATCAGAGTTAGGCAATTCTACCCAGGAGCTAGTCTCCCATCAGAGCAACATCTAATCTGGATCTACTCTGTCAATCACTGACCGCCTTGACTTTCCTTCAGTATTTTAACTTTCCTGTGCCTTTCTTTGTATTTCTTATTGGGCATGTTTTTCCCAAGGCGTAGGCAATAACTGCATCCCTCACTCACTACAACCATGTCACCACGAGGGTCACCTAATAATGCTCGATCATCAAGGGTTAGATTTCCAATCGCATTTACATACTGTACCAGTCACTATTAAAAGACCCATATCGATAGTTTCTTGATTATGGTCGCAATGGGGGGATTCTTTTCAGGCTGATCACTGAGGTCTTGTCTGCCTTCCTCTGGTACATTTATTTGAACCTTAGCCATTCTTTTGGATGTGTTAGTAGCTAAAACTAACAAACAAGCAGTAACAACCTTCCTCTACCCACCCCCATATAATTTTTTAAAAAGCAGACACACCTGTGTGTATCTCCTTTTCCCATCCCTCAGGTCTCATTTTCTCCATCATACCTGCCTAACCTGCCTAAAGTCTCGACAATTCTCCTAAGGAAATCTTTCTTCCTTCAGTTTAACGAACCTGGTTTTCCTTTATTTTGCTTTCATTCTTACCGACTCATTGCTGCTTTCTGCTAGTAAGACCAAAGCATCTCTCTCAAAGCACTTGAGTCCCTCCTTCATTTTCTGATCAAAATTGATTCCTAGAGACAGTGTTCTAGACATAGGCCTTCTTAATTTTCCTCTTTGTATTTGTGCTTGTGAAAATTTAATCATGTGTTTTCTTTACTTCAACTTCAAAAGATAAATATTTCCATTAAAAAAATTGTCTGTAAGTAAAATTGATCGCCTTTCTGTGGGTAAAGCCAGTGTCTTATAAAGGTCTCTGGAATCTGAAGTCACAATCAGAACTTATATAATTAATAAATGTAGAGTCAAATTGAGACCACATATGTGGGAAGTAAAAACGTGTAGCCAAATTACATGAATCCAATAGGCTAGCATTCCCTTCCACCAATTCTCTCCCCTGTTCCTGACTCCAATTATAAAGAAGATTAAATGTGAGACAGCTGATCTAGCACAACCTACAGATGCCTGTTTTGACACACACTAGTGCTCCTTAGCCCCTAGATGCTTGTACAGTTTAAAATCTAGCCTGCAGACCTGAGAAAAATTGTAAATGCATCAAAAAAAAATTGTTATGCCAGACTCTCTTCTAATTTCCACTATTTTCCATCTCTAAAAAGTTTGTGAATATCATCTGAAATTTTAATTTTATAACTATATTAATTTGTTTTTACAACTATACTTATTTAGTTTTAACTAACTTTAACTAAATTCAAGTTCTTCCTGATTTATTTATTGACCATTTATTTTTGTGTCTTTTTTCTTCTTGAATATATGCAAGGAGACTTCAAAATGGAAATATATGTGGAAAAACGGAATTGAAAGATAAAAATTTTAAAAATAAATTTTATTCATCAACATAAGCTCCATCAACATCAAGGTACTTTTATAAGTGATGATCCTAACTAGTTAGTCCAACCCTAAAGAACTGAGTGTCCTGGGATTTTAACCATGTTGATGCAGTCTTTTTTACATTATTAACTGAAAAAAAATGGGTGCTCTTTACAGATTCTTTAAGATTAGGAAGCAAAAAAGGAGTCAGAAGGAGCCAAATCAGGACTGTGAGGAGGATGCCTAATGAAACTCTTGCAAAAGTGCCCTTTTTTGATAACAGAAATGAGCAGGAGCATTGTCATGGTGGAGAAGGACTATGGTGAAGCTTCCTGTGGCATTTTTCTGCTAAAGCTTTGGCTACCTCTTCAAAACACTCTCATAATGAGCAGAAATGTAACAAGCAAAATGCCCTGAGCATCCCAAACAACTACTTCCATGGCCTTTGCTCTTGACCAGTTTGCTTTTGCTTTGACTGGACGACTTCCACCTCTTGGTAGCCATTGCTTTGATTATGCTTTGTCTTCAGGATTGTACTGGTGAAGCTATGTTTCATCAAAGCAATCAATCATGTTTCATTAATTCTTCAAATAAATACTTCAGGATCTTTATCCCTCTTGTTTAAAATTTCTATTGAAAGCTCTGCTCTTACCTGCAGCTGATCTGGGTACAATGGCTTTGGCACCCATTGAATGGAAAATTTGCCTTACTATCATTTTTCAGTCAGAATTGTGTAAGCTGAATTAATTGAGATGTCTATGGTGTTGGCTATTGTTTATGATGTTAATCATTGGTCCTCTTCAATTAGGGCACAAACAAGATTACCTTTTTCCTCACAAATTGATGTGGATGGTTTGCTGCTATGGGCTTCATCTTGAAAGTCATTATGTCCCTTTTTAAAAGGAGCTGTCCAATTGTAAACTGCTGATTTCTTTGGAGCATTGTCCCCAAAGATTCTTCATAAGTATCCATGATTTTACCATTCTTCCACCCAAACTTCACCATAAATTTGATGTCTGTTCTTGCTTCAATTTTAGGAGAATTCATGTTGCTCTAATAGGGGCTATTTTCAAACTGATGTCTTGTCCTTCCTAGTACCTCAAAATAGATCCTGTTCAGACATGTTATAATAAGCTAGTACAAGTTTATTTTGGTGCAAAAAAATTTGAAATCCATGCATAGTTTTTTCATAATACACATTATCCATGAAATTTTTGATGTCCCTTGTATATATTTTCTAGCACATTCTCTAGTAATTCTTACAGCAAGACTTATGGGGGGCCAATTTTGTGGGCATTACATGCCCTCAACAAATATATAATGATGAAGCAGGGACAGGATAAACAATAATTAAAACTCTTCCATTTACCTTATCCCTGTCAGAATTTCTATTAAAAAGTCAAAAAACAATTTGTACTGGTGTAGATGCAGAGAGAAATTAACACTTATACACTGTTAGTGGGACTGCAAATTAGTACAATCTCTATGGAAAACAGTCTGGAAATTTCTCAAAGAAAAGTAGATCTACCATTTGATCCAGCAATCTCACTACTGGCTATCTACCCAAAGGAAAAGAAGTCATTTTATTGAAAAGACACCTGCACTCAAATGTTTATTATGGCACAATTCATAATTGCAAAGATGTGGAATCAACCTAAACTCCCATCAGTTCATGAGTTGATTAACAAAATATGGTACATATATATACACACACCATGGAGTACTACTCAGCCATAAAAAGAAATGAATTAATGTCTTTTGTAGCAATTTGGATGGAATTAGAGACCATTATACTATGTGAAGTATCTCAGGAATGGAAAAACAAACACCACATGTACTCTCTAATAATATGGAACTAATTGATGGGCACAGAGAGAAGTAAAAGTCATTGGAAATCAAGAAGGGGGAAGGGGGAGGCAAGGAGGAGTAAAAACCTACCTAACAGGTACAATGAACACTGTTTGAGTGATGGGCACACTGATAGCCCTGGCTTAAGCAATATAAAAGCTATCCATGTAACAAAAATATTTGTGTCTCCTGAATATTTTGAAATAAAAAATTAAAAATCTTTCATTTAGATAAACAAGTGAGAGGCACAGAGCAGTTCATATTCCACAGCAGTGATGAAGTCCAGCATGGGAGACATTGCAATGTTTTCTACCATAGGAGTGTAGAAGTGCTCTGAATAGGCCCTGCTTCTGTTCTCAGAAAAAGACTACTTTGTCCATCATTCTCCCTGACTCCTGATTCTGTCCTTCAGTACATTCTTTCTTGTCTGTTTTTCTCCATGGATTCACTGGAGGTGGACACTGGGAAGTATGCCAACTTTGTAGTCATGAAAGGTTGGAGGCTTGTGCTTGATTTAAGTCCATGTTCATGGCTTCTCTGGCAATACAATTACTTTAAATCTTTAGTAGGCTTCTGATCTACTGGCTCCCAGTGAGTTCTATGTCAATAGTACTGATCAATAACCACACCCAAAATTCTATTCCAGACATATTACTTTAGTCTGATTTATTTTGCTTCCTCACTTTGATCCTCTTCTCTCTAAACTTAATAGTAGCTCTTTTGAACCATGGGAAAGAAAACCGTATTTTTATTTATTTTCATTATTTCAAAATATTATGGGGGTATTAATGTTCTTGGTCACATGGATTGCTTTTGTTATGCTTGCATCAGGGTTATAAGTGTGCCCATCACCCAGATAATGTTCATTGTACCAAATCATATTTTTAATTTCATTATAGATACTATCCCCCTGGAAAGAATGGACTGTTTTCTGGCCACAGAAAGAAGTAACAACTTGAATGAGGTTTAAACCTATTCTATCTAATCAATGACAACTTTGCACCTGTTATCACACTTTGAAAGCTAGCCAATCAACAACACCCTAACTCCAGAGTACACTTCTGAAAGACAGCCAGTTTATGACAGTCTTACTCGCTTTATAGCCAAAGATCAATTTCTGACATCTGCTTCTGAAAATCTGCCAATTTATAAGCTCCATGGTTCCCTAAACCATATATATAAGGTCAGGTCCTTGCTTTTCTCATAGACTCTCCTCTCACAAGCACAGATCTTCCTTTCTTAGGAAGCAGTCAATTCAGAGTTTTGTTTGTTTATTTGTTTCAGATAGCGAATGATGTGGTCTCTTCCATTGACAGCTCTCACTTTAAGAAACTGAGAAGTTTTACTGGGCCAATATGGCTCAGAAGTCCTATCTCTTTGTCTTTGAGGTCTAGATATAATTGAATTTATAACTCATGAAGGTAAGGGTTTCTAGATATCCAGCTTGCTTTGTTTCTGCAAAGCTCATGCCCAAATTCTAAGTCAATGCTATATATATTATTTAGGTTTTTGCTTCACTACGAATTCCACCTGATACAAGATTTCCTATATATATTAGGGGAATTAAAATTAGCTGTTATAAACAACTATCTCTCAGTCTCAATGGATAACACAATAAAATCCCCTCACTCATGCCATAGTCTTATGTAGGTTGTATGGCTTCTCCTTGTGCTGTTCTATTCCAAGTAGTAACTCAGGAATCCTTCTATCTAGTGGCTTCACCATCATGGATATCTTCATTTCCAGCCACGTCGACAGGGGAAAATCATGGAAAATCAAACAGAACGTTTTAAGGACCAGGCCTAGAAGTAGTGTACATCCTCTGTGCCCACATTCCACTGGGAGAGAATGCAATGTACTTTTGTATGCACAGGAAGAAAAACAGAATCAGAAACATTTAGATAGTTTCTAACATAATTTTTTAGACTACTCAATTTTTTAACTTCTTGGGGGTCAACTCACAGTTTTCTTTCTGTATATAATCAATATTACTTGAACTAATTGAAACAATTTCATTGAAAAGGAATGAAACATGAGAATTTACCTCTAAAATATTCATTTTGGAGTATTTGGCTTCTA
Source organism: Lepilemur ruficaudatus (assembly GCA_963574885.1). Classification (NCBI taxonomy): domain Eukaryota; kingdom Metazoa; phylum Chordata; class Mammalia; order Primates; family Lepilemuridae; genus Lepilemur; species Lepilemur ruficaudatus. The sequence continues at coordinate 24,860 of CAUYRT010053868.1, forward strand.
TAATTTAAAATCATAGAGAGCAAAGTGTTATGTCCTTATTTTTCTTCTTGATATTGTATTTCTGTTTACATTTTAACAATATTTTCAAATAACCCTACATGGAAAGGGATAATTAGCCTATATGCAAATAGACTCAGGGATGTGCACATGTCTCAATTTAAGCATTTGGGTTATAGATGAGCCACTATGCAATGCAATTTTACTTCAATACATTTTGTAGAAAATCTTTTAAAATTATTTAAAACCCTAGGTCTATCACTTTGTCATGTCAGTTTCATTTTAAAGTTACACTCTTGAGAATTCTAAGGATTTTCCTGTGCTTGTTTAGAAGTATGTGTTTTCAATTTGCAGGTATTTATAAATTATATTTCTCTGAGATGTTTCTATGGCACAATTCATTAAGTTACTTACATTGTTATTCTTAGGTCCAAAAAGATGTAGAAGGGCACAAGTGATTTCAAGTCTTCCAGGAGTTACTGTTTCCCAACTACGTTATGAAAACCACACAGATATACAACTGTAGTGTAGTATGCTATGAAATCACATTTATATTTTGCCATATTTCTAACAACCACGACATCAACATTTCAGACTGCATCATATTGTCTTTTCCCATTTAGAGTCATTGTGTGACAAAGTTTAATGATAGTGGAAATGCTCTGACTCTTTCTTTCCCGCAGGTAAAAATATTTCATCTTAATGAACCTTGTGTGAATTCATTGGTTACTGTCTGATGAGTAGGGAAAAGTCTAATGGTCGCATAAAACTGAACAGATTCAGTTATAATTATTGGATTAAATGCCTGTAGGGAAAAAATGTTCTAGTTTAACTTTATTCCAGGCCTAAATATGGAGAGTTAAAATATCATGATGTAGTCTAGCAGCATACTTGAGAACCTGCCAAGATTGCCATTATAATCCTTACTTGTCAGGAGTTTATATTCTGTCACATTTAGTTTGGCTATAAATTGGAATATAATACCTAAATCTCACTTTTAAGTTCAGACCTTATTGTAGTTAAACTATTATATGTGCTAACATAAGCACACACACACACGCACACAGTGAATCACAAGCACACTTCTATGACAAAATCCTTTCTCTATATCCCAATATAGTGCTTCTTTCATAAAGGGAGTTTCACTGCCATCTTGATCAACTCCCTGAATCATCTTCACATTTCTGGCCTTCTAATCTACTTCTGGAATCATACCTATCCATCCACTTACTAAACAATTAATTAGGCAAACGTAAGCTGAGTACCTACTATGTGCCAGGAATGATGTTAGAAATCTACTAAGGGCTAGCAGGTGGCAGAGGCAGCACAGTGGTTAATTACATGCCTGGACTTTGTTCAGATATCTGTATTTAGATCTCAGCTCTCCTATATATCTTATAATTTCCCAATCTGTAAACCAGAAATAATAATATATTTCCTGGCACAACACCTGACCCACAGTAAATGCTGAATGACTGTTAGCTATTATTATCTGACAGTCTCCCTGGATAAGTCAAGGATAGGAAGGTTTAAGACAGATAAAAAATAATAATAAATCTCTCTTGATGTACAAATTTCCTGGGACAGGCTCTCTCAGTACATAATCCACACACTTTGAACACCTTCTCAATGTCATTCTATATTCATGGCACATCTGCCATATTCTCTTAATACCTTCTCTTCTTTAATTAAATTTTAGTTGAATTCATAAAGCTAATGGCTGAAACATATTTATCTAAATTATGGTGATGAGAGTATATGTTCATCTTCATTGTTCAATTGTCTTTATTTTATATTAAGCTTATTTTTAAAATAGCTAATGACAATTTTAAATGAGACGAAGCTTACATTGTTATTTATCTGTGCTGGTATCGGTAAAATAGTACCCCTATGTTAATTATTTACTATTTGGTTTTTCTCTAATGATCCCAACACTGTAGAGCAGATAGTATGTACAAAGTCCAAGACCTTGCCTCAGAAGCTAGCTAAATGCTCTATATCTGGGGTATTAGCCACCAGTTTGCTTTTGGAAGCAATTCTCCCTCAACATGTCATGTGAGGTTCTGAAAAACAGTTCTCAGGCAAGTGAAATGGTATTCTGAAGAAAGGATTACTCTGAAGGGTCCATCACAGAAACATCAAAAATTCAGATCTGTGAAGTTTTTGGAAATCATTTTGCCCACACCTCTCAGTTTGAACTTGAGGAAACTAAGGCAGACATATGTTCAGTGACTTGCCAAAAGCTATAAAATTAATAACAAGGTCTAGAAGCTATGTCTATAGATTTCTCATTCATTCATTTTTTATTCACTTGTGATTTCATTCATTCAATAAGTACATATTAGGAAACTTATATGTCCCAGGGATTGTGCTTAATGCTGGGGACAAAGTGGCCAATGAGACAGTTCTGTCCTAATAGAACATAACTGGGGAGCGAAGTACAGGGTGTCATGGTAAAACCCAGGGAGAGCCCACCTAAGTTGTGGTGCTCCCAGGAAACTTCCTGAAGGAAGAGAAGTCTAAGTTGAAATCTCAAAAAAAGAACAGATGAAAACAGGCCAAAAGGAGGAAGGAATACAGAGGTAAGAATAGCGGAAAGTTCGTGACCAAACCAGACCCAGCAACAAGATAACCTATATAACTCTTTATACAAAGTGGAGTCATCATTACTATCTCATAAAACTTAGTATCACATTATCCAATAAAATGTGTTCACAAAATTTTTGGTAACTGTTGAAAACTTCTTTCCCAAACTTTTTACTCCCACACATAGGGTCTGAGTTACTGTTAAGAATCATAGCTTGATGTTACTTGAAAAAAAGAAAAAAAGCCATAATTTTCTATTATAATGAAAAGAAAAATAAAATATTTAAACAATGAAATTTAAAATGTATAATAATCCATATTTTGGTCTGCTGATGACTTATTTAGCAAAATAGCTCATTCAAAATTTTCCCAACCTCAAATGTGTGAGTAAGGAATTTCTAATGAGTGTATTCATTTGTGCTGACCTGACTTTTTATGTTGTTTTAACTATTAATTTCCTTTTATCAAAATACATAGTTAGAAATTGCCAGTTAATAATGTTACTTTTCATTTAGCATTTCCTATGGACCTATGCAGTTTGAGGTGCTACAACAAACTAAAAAGTGTTTTCTCTTACAGCAACTGGTATTGCACTGATTTTAAAATTCATAAAAAGTTCAAATAGATTATTCAACTATAATTTAGTGTATCATTTGGATACTTTACACTATCATAGGAAACTAGGGAAACTTTGAGGTGTGTGAAAAATATTGTTTCTAGGATTATATGAATGAATGGACTGTTTTGGTAGAGGTAGATAAAGTGATGCTTTTTTGTTTATTAAGAGAATGTCTGATTGATAGGGGTTCAATAAGATTTTTTTTCCTCTTTGGCCCTGAATCTCCAAAGTCATCAATAAAGGTTTTGAATGAATGAATGTCTGAAAGTATAAATGAATGCATGAAAATAACATGAGGTCTGATGCAGATAACTAAAACCATGCAGATAAACTAAAACCATGAAGGTAGTTCTTCATACAAAATAAAGGCATCATAACTTGCTTTGAGATAATAGCTAACATAATTACTAATACTGCCTATGTCATGAAACTTAGTATTACATTATCCAATAAAATGTGTTGAACAAAACTGCGGTAACTGTTGAAAACCTCACCTCTCCCTCCCACCCTACAGGAAACCACATCTTCTCACATCCAACACCTCCAGACAGTAAGAGCAATCCCCTGCCTGAAAGAATCTTGTGCTCCTAAATGGATAGAATCCAGACACACGTTAGTGGATGACTTCAATCACCCCACATGGGGCCCATATAGCACACATTTTCCTTTTTATATTTTTAATGTCCATATGTTTGTTTGGCTGGAAATCAAGTTTCATTACATGCTCCTATTATTCCACTGTATAACAATTTTATTTATAGGCCCTTCACATAAGGACTAATTTCTTTGATAGAAAGACCGCTAATGCTTATTTAAGCTCACTATAATGAAAACAATATTGTTGGAATGCCAAACAAACGCTGGACTGTCGAGCCGTGCCTTTGGTTCTTTCCCCAATAAATGGAACTTCACAAAGTCAACCTATTCTCATGGCTCCTTACGCAAACGTGCTGAAGGTAGACAGAAACTTTATTAAAATGCTGGGAATTCGTATATAAAGCAAGCATGGTATATTTAATATCCATATTGGCCTCGAGAAATCTTCCTGATGCCAGGACCATACTTGAATTCAGGGCCTCACATACATAACGAATGTCTTAGAAAACCATGTAGGAAGTAGGCAATTTTAATTTTGAATACACTCTATATGTGTATACATACATAGTAGAAATGGCAGTCTTGATTTCTGTGCTACTCTGCAAAACATGTTAGGTCATGTCACATACTCCAAGGCTGAACATAAAATAGACTGTCTGAAATATTAAAAGTGCATTGATGTCGCATCAGAACCTGGCCTATTCTCCCACACTGATCCATAGGTAATTAGATTATGTTCTGTAAACAAATGCTTGGCTTGACAACCTCACTTTCTCATTCAGAGGGGTCTGGCAGCAATCAAAGATGCCTCAGTATTAACTTTAGAAAGTTCATGTTCTCAGTGAAAGAAGTTTTCTGTTTCAAGAATGTCACCTTTATGTTTCAGATGTTTACATTTTTGCTTACAGATATAGCCATGAGCAAACACATCAGTTAGTGTATGATTTAATGCTGTGATTATTTCAGCTTCTGCAAAGTATCTTGTCAGCCACGTAAAACCATATGCTCTACAGTCAAGCCCCAATAATATTTTAATTAACTTAATCTATTCTTTTGTTCAGCATATCTTGGTCAAAGTGAATTATGATGTACACAAATGAGAGATCTTGTATGACATTATGTAAGACATACATAGAAAGCCAGTGTGAAAAATTAATACTTTATTAATCACTTTAAGTGACTCTGATTTTTGTTACATTCTTATATTCATCAAAGAAAGGGATAAAGAAATGAGTAACCTTAAACATTTAAAGAAAAGATAAAACTCTCAGTCTACCTCCAACCTAGAGGCATTTGTGCATTATCCATTGTCTGCCTGCAATTATGCCTTGTCTTAGCGACTGCTCAACGTGCACTTAATAAATATTCCTAAGTGATAAAAACGCCAGCTCAGTAATAATGTTATGTTTTACAAACGAACTATATAAAAGGTATTTTAGAACCTCTTGTATTATCCTGGATTAAGCTTCAGCCCATTATTTGAAGTGAGGTGACACAAGACTTGAAGAATGGGTTCCACCTGTACTCACCATCAAATTGGTATTGACTGATTAACACTATGGTGCTCAAAGGGTGGGAGTGAACACTGGGGAATTGGGGGGTGGGAGGTAGACCCAAGGCTGAGCAACGTGGGGGTCACTGTGGAGGGGTGGGATATGCTTGAAAAGTAGTGGGGGAGCGGAATTAGGGGTCTCAATAGGGGAAAGGAATTCCTCAAAAACTGATTCATGTGATTAACTGTACA
>CAUYRT010053869.1:0-32558 GCA_963574885.1 Lepilemur ruficaudatus
TGGTGTCAGCCTAGCTCACAGCAACCTCAAACTCCTGGGCTCAAGCGATCCTCCTGCCTCAGCCTCCCGAGTGGCTGGGACTATAGGCATGTGCCACCATGCCCAGCTAATTTTTTCTATATATTTTTAGTTGGCCAATTAATTTCTTTCTATTTTTAGTAGAGATGGGGTCTCGCTCTTGCTCAGGCTGGTTTCAAACTCCTGACCTTGAGAGATCCACCTGCCTCGGCCTCCCAGAGTGCTAGGATTACAGGCGTGAGCCACCGCGCCCAGCCCAATCAGATTATTTTTAATGAGAATATAGTTTCTCTGCAGAGGTACCTGGTAAGCTAAGGGAAGATTCTGCTAAATGGAGAATATTCTCAATTTTAATTTCTTTAGACAGAAATGAGTTAACTATTTCAGCCCAAATATTTTTTATAGGGAGTGTCTTTTTATAGCCATTTATAATACCTTTCTTTGACAAATATTATAAGAAGTTAAAATTTATAAGGTAAGCTGGCTTTGTCATTCTGTTTAACATTTTGCCAATTATAGATGCTGTGAAACATAGCCTTCTGCCTTCTCTCCCATCCAACTACAAAATATAAGTTTGCCCAATTAAAATAGAAGCACCATCAAAATAGTCTTCCCACAAGCCAAGGCATTCCAAAGAAAAATTATAAAATCTCTAAATTAAACGTTACTTACTACTTGAGCTGTCATTTCCTAATGTGTTCAGCTCTGAGACAGAAATGTAAGTGCTTTCCAGTGTGCAATAAATGACACTTGCTAAATAGTCTGTTTTTAATACCTGAAATTTGATAAAAGTTTCAAAAGTTAAAATTAATGTTGGCACACTTGCTGAACACTCTGCTGGAAGGTTTCCAATTGCTATTGAACAAAATTTAGAGGACTCGTTTACAAAATGTTCGATTCCATTGCAAACACTTAAAATGACTCACAAAGTAATTCTTCAAAGACTCAAACATTTAAAAAATTCAACTGAGGGCAAAAAGAGGAAACATATGCTGTTCGGTGCTGTGCCAAGCCGTAAGAGCCTGAGGCAAAAAGGAAAATCAATAATACTGATTTTGCCTTTATTTAAAATTTTGATATTTTGTTCATCATGGATTTTTACATTAATTTTGATTTTTTACATTAATTTTGATTTTTTTTAAATATTGTTTTAAAATAGTATTTGTCTTGATTACTGAAGATTTTTGGGGGCCCCCTTAATATCTGCACCTGAGGCAGATGCCTAGGCCCAGCCCGGAAAAATGTTTTATATTCAGTATCACCTTTCCCACATAAATATTGCAGTGCAATTACTCTTCATGTATGCATGTATATATACATATATTTGTATAAATAAGTAGACAAATGAAGTTTCTACTTCAATTAAGACACCGTTACAGCTTGTTTTATCCCAAGTTTCAATTATACGTGCACCACTACCAATTCCGAGTTCGTTTCTGCGCCATGGATTTCCTAATTGGGTATGAACATTGCTTGGTGGCTGTGTTCTACTGAAATTTACACTCATATTTGCAAACACGAATAATTCTGTCTTCAATGTTGAACGTTTAAACTGATTTTGCACGATATTCAAAATCATGTCAGATGTTTCACCCTCACCAAAATGAACTTCAAAAGCTTGACTTTAATTCCAACATCGGCCCCAACTGATTTTCTATTAGAAGCACCTGGAGACCTTGATTTAGAACTGCCAAGGGCGGCACGTTTGGTTGCTGGAGCTTAGGTGATCGTCCCTAAGCTCCCCGCCATCAGACCCCTGCTGCAGTCTCCTCTTTCCCTGGCATCCTCCATCTGACTCTGCTCCCGTATAGGCCCTGGAGCTGGCTCTGTTGGGTTCAAATATGTATTTCCCTTCTCTTGTGCACATTTAAAGTGATTTCCCTACTTTGATGTATGTTGAAGTTTGTTATGCCATAAGATTATTTTACTTGTTCCTCTTGTGGATCTATATGCTTTTTGGAGGCTACGTGGAGATATTTGGATTAAGTTGGTTGCCATTATCATCCACGAAACTGGAACAAATTTTGTTCATTTTATTAGTCATTAAAATAAGCAAATCCAGGTGTGGTGGTGTGTGACTGTAATCCCAGCTACTCAGGAAGCTGAGGTAGGAGGATTGCTTGAGCCCAGGAATTCAAGACCAACCTAGGCAACATAGCAAGACTCCACTTCAAAACAGAAACAAAAACGAACACAAAAACACTACCTACTTCCGGCTTTGTTGGCCCTCTTTATTGGATTTTTCTCTATTCTCGTTAATTTTTGTGTTGATCTTTCCTTTTATTTCCTTTCTGTTTATTCTGCTGTCTTAGTAGTTGGATAGTTAGCTCATCAGTGTTCAGCCTTTCTTGCTGTCTAATATAAGCATTTAAGACTATGAATGTCCGGCTGGACATGGTGGCTCGTACCTATAATCCTAGCACTTTGAGAGATTGAGGCAGGAGGATCACTTGAGGTCAGGAGTTTGAGACCAGCCTGGGCCACATATCGAGATCCTGTCTTACAAAAAAAAAATTTTTTTTAAATTAGGTGGGCATGGTGGCTTGCACCTGTAATCCTAGTTAATTGGGAGGCTGAGGCAGCAGGATCCCTGGAGCCCAAGAGTTTGAAGCTACAGTGAACTATGATTGGGCTACTGTACTACAGCCTGGGTGACAGAGTGAGACCCTGTCTCTTAAAAAAAAAAAAAAGAAGACTATAAATGTTCATTTACTTCAGCTGCATCTCACACATTTTGATAGCTAGTATTTTCATTAACCTTCTGTTCTAAATATTTCTAATTTCCATTCTGTTTTTTCTTTGACTCACAAGTTGTCTAGAAGTGAACATATTAATTTCCAAATATTTAAATTTTAAGGTCATTTTTCATTATTGATTTCTAACCCAATTACAGTAAACCCAGGAAATGTTTTCTGAACGATACAAATTATTTGAAATGTATTAGTACTGATTTATGTCCTGTAATATGGTCAATTTTAGATCTATAGTAAGTCTCAAAATGGTATAGTTGAGTCCTCCAACTTTATTCTTGTTCAAAATTATTTTGGTTAGTCTAGTTCCACATAAATATTAAAATCAACTTGTCTCTGTCTACAAAAATTCCTGCCAGCATTTTTATTTGAATCATGTTAAACCTGCAGATCTATTTGGGGAAAATTGGCCACAACTATATTGAGTCTTCCAGTCTAAGAACACAGTATGGGCCTCCATTCATTTAGATCTTCTTTGATTTCTGTGTGACTCCAAAGCCCACGCCCCTTCCACTGCACCACACTGCCAATAGATCTTCTTTGATTTTTTTCACCAGGGTTTTGTAGTTCTCAGCACAGATCCTGCAAGTGTTTTGTAAGATTTGTACCTAATTATTTCATTTTGGGGAGCTATTGCTAATAGTATCTTTAAACTTCAGTTTTCAATTTTTCATTGTCAGTATATAGAAATATGATTGATTTCTGTGTGCCGACCTCATATCCTGCAGCCTTGTTAAACTTTCTTAAAAGCTCTAGATTTTTTTGTAGATTTCTTGGGATCTCCTATATAGAATCGAGCCACTTGCAAATAGTAATAGTTTTATTGCTTCCTTCCCAAATTTCTTTTACTTCTCTGTCTTGGCTTCCGGTGAAGCCTTTCGTCTTCACCGTTAGGATGATACAGGTGTATTTTTTGTACATGTCCTTTATCAGGTTAAAGAAGTCTCTTGTTCCTGGCTTGTAAGAGTTTTACGGATATTAGGAGAGTGTTTTATGGATGTCCACAAATGGATGTTGAATTTCATCAAGTGGTTTTTCTGCATCGAATGGCATGGCTGTGTGATTTTTCTTCTTCAGTCTGTTAATGTAGTGGATTATATTGATTTTCAATGTCTTGAATTCCTGAGATAAGCCTCATTTTTAATATATTGCTGAATTTAATTTGTTAATATTTTGTTGAATATTTTTATATTTATATTCATGAGGGATATTGATCTATAGTTTTCTTTTCTTACTCCGTCTTTGTCTAGTTTGGTATCAGGTTACAGTTAACTTCAGAAAATGAATTGGTAAGTATTATCTTTTCTTACATTTTCTGGAAGAAATTATGTGTGAAAATATTGGTCTGATTTATTCTTTAAATATTTGTTAAAAATTGCCAATAAAATCATCTGGGCTGGAGATTTGTTTTTCAGATGTTTAACTACAAATTCAATTTCTTTAATAAATATAGGACTATTATTAAGGTTATCTATTTCTTCTTGGGGGAGGTTTGATAGTTTGTGGCTTTGAAGGAACTGGTTCTTTTTATCTAAATTGCCAATTTATTTTGTAGATTTTTTGTAGTATTTCTTTATTAGCCTTTTAATGTATGTGAGGTTTGTTGCAATAATTCATCTCTCATTTCTGATTTTGGTACTTTGTGTCTTCTTTCTTTTTTGCTTGGTCAGTCTACATAGAGGTTTTATCAATTTTATTTACCTTTTCAAAGAACCAGCTTTAGTTTTATTGATTTTTCACTATTGCTTTCCTGTCTTCAATTTCATTGATTTTTGCTCTTGCCTTTATTATTTTCTTTCTTCTGCTTGCTTTCTGTTTACATATGTCTTCTTTTTTTCAGTAAGAACTTAGATTTTTGATTTCAGGTCGTTCTTCTTGTCCAATTTAAGCATTTAATGCTATCAGAGTCCTTCCAAGCATTGCTTGAGCTGCATCCCACAAATTTTTGATATGTTTTATTTGCATTTTCAACCAGTTAAAAATATTTTCTAATTTCCTATGAGGCTTTCTTTTTGACCCGTGAATTATGTTAAAGTATGTTGTTTAGGTTCTGAGTGTTTAGAGGTTTTCTAGTTATTTCTAGTTTGATTTCATTGTGATCAAATAACATTCTTTGTGTGATTTCAGTTATTTTAAATTTGTTAAGGCTTGTTTTACGCTCCAAGATATGGTCTTTCTTGGTGAAGATTCTTAGCACACTTGCAAAGAATTTGCTTTCTGCTGCTGTTGATTGAAGCATTCTATAAATGTCAACTAGATCCAGTGGGTTGACAGTTCGATTCTTCCATATCCTTTCTATTTTCTATCTGTTTGTTCTATTAATTACCTAAGGAAGAATGCTGACGTTTCCAACTACAGTTGTGGACTTTTCCATTTCTCCTTTCAGTTTAATCAGTTTTTGCTTCATGCATTTTGAAGTCCTGTTATTAGGTGTATACATCATTAGAATTGTTATGTCGTCTGGTGAACTTGCCCTTTTATCATTATGTAGTGTCTCCCTTTATCTGTAGTAATTTTCTTTGCTCTGAAGTCTACTTTGTGTGATATTAATATAGCCACTCCAGCTTTCTTTTGATTAGTATTTGCATGGTTATCTTAGTCTTTTTAAACAGCTTTATTGAGATATAATTCATGTAACATAAGTTCACCCATTTAAAGAGTGCTGTTCAGTGATTTTTAGTGTAAGTATCTCAGTCTTTTAACCTATCTGTCATTATATCAATATAATTATAGGCAGCATATAGTTATACGTTGTTTTTTCAATCTGTTCTGACCATTTCTTTCTTTAATATGTTTAGACCATTTACATTTAATGTAATTATTGATATGTTTGGATTTAGGTTTGTCATTTAAAAACTTTTTATAGCCAACCTTAACTGGAATGTCCTTTTATTATTTGTTTTTGTTTGCTCCCTCTGGTTTTTGTTCCTCTTTGTTCCCCTTTCCTTCTTTCTTTTGGTTATTTAAGCATTTTTGGTATTTCATTTTAATATATCTATTGTATTTTTTTACTATATCTCTTTGTAAAAATTTTTGGTGGTTTTCCTAGGGATTGCAATATACCTACTTTTCACTGTCTACTTAGAATACACACTTTACCATTTTAAATGGAATGTAGAAACCTTACCATCATATAAGTCCCTTTACCCTCCTTTCTTTCTATTGTAGCTAGCTTATATATTAGGTCTACATTGAAAACCTCATTAAACAATGTTATATTTTTTGCTCTCAAATATCAACCATAGTTTAGATAACTCAAGAGAAGGAGAATAGTCTATTTAACCAGAAATTTACCATTTCTGTTGTTCATCCTTCATTCCTGTTGTTACAAATTTCCCTATGGTTTCATCTCCCTTCCATCTGAAGAACTTCCTTTAGCATTTATTTTAGAACAGGTGTGCAGACAACGAAGTCTCTTAATCATCCTTCAACTGAGGATATCTTTAATATTTTGCCTTTATTTGTGAAGGATATTTTCACTGGATATAGAACTCTGGGTTGATGGCTCTTTTTCTCTTAGCACTTCAAAAATATTTCATTTCCTTTTAGCTCTCATGGTTTCTAATGAGGTATTAACAGTCACTCAAATAAGTACTTCTATATGTGATATACTGTTTTTCTCAGAGTGTTTTAAGATCTTTTTTGTCTTTAGTTTGGAGAAGTTTGATTATCATGTACCCGGAAGTGGAGTTCTGTGAGTGTATCCTGTTTTAAGTTTACTGAGTTTCTTGAATCTGTAATTCTGAGAAGTTTTCATTATTTTTTCAATAACTATTTCCTGAACTACATTCTTTCTGTACTCCTTCTAGGACTCTGATGACGTGAATATTTGACATTTCGGTATTGTTTTACAGGTCCCTGACACTCTGTTAAATTTTTTCAATCTTTTTTCTCTCTGTTGTTCAGATTGGATAATTTCTATTGATTTATCTTCAAGTTCACTGACTCTTTCCTCTGCCATCTCCATTCTGCTATTGAGTACATCCAGTTATTTTTTTTAATTTCAGTTATTGTGCTTTTTAGTTCTATAATTTCACTTTGGTTCTTCTTTATATCTTCTATTTCTTTGTTAAGACTTTCATTCATTGCAAAAGTAGTTACCCTTACTTCTTGGGGTATGATTATAATCATTGTTTTAAAGTTTTTGTCTGACAATTTCAACATCCGTAGTATCACAAGGTGGGCGTCTGTTGATTGTCATTTTACTACGAGTTGAGATTTTTCTAGTTCTTCATACTCCAAACAATTTTAGATTCTATTCTGGACATTCTGATTATCATATTATGAGACTCTGGGTCTTGTGTAATTCCTAAAGAGAATGTTAATTTTTAAAAAATTTTAGCAGGCAATTGACATAAGCTAGGTCCAGGCCAAAAATTCTAACCCCCTTTCTGTGGGTTCCAATGTCAGTTCAGTTTTCAAAGACTTTTGCAGTGCTATCAAGATGAATTCCATGTTCGTAACACCATTGGCCGGTCTGGGACCTGGGTGGTGGTCTACTCCATGGTTCAGTTCTCAAAGCCTTTCATATTTTGTTTGGGGTCAGACCCAGGCATGCACAATTGGTATGCCCTCTCTTGTGCTCTCTCCTCTCCACTCTCTCCTCAACACTTTCTGGCTCCCTGAGGCCTCTCTTTCCAGTCCCCAGCCAGAAATCTGGGGTAGTTTCCCAGCTCTGCTATGCACTTTTTATGACTGCATCTGTGTCTGGGGCCAAGCATCAAGAGGACAGAGGGTGGAAGGTGAGGGAGTGGTAAAGAGGGGAGCAACAGAGATTTGCCCAAGCTCTTGGAGTCACAGCCCTTCTGGTAAGAGAGTATTTCTCCTCTCAGAATTTTAGGCACCTAGCTGGGAAAACTGGTTATCCATATGCATAAAAATGAAACTATACCCCATCTCTCACCATATACTAAAATCAACTCAGAATGGACTGAAGACTTAGATGTGAGACCTGAAATTAAAAAAATACTAGAAGAAAACATAGGATAAATTCTCCAGGACATTGGTCTAGGCAAAGATTTTATGGAGAACACCTCAAAAGCATAGGCAATAAAAGCAAAAATAGACAAATGGGATTATATCAAACTAAAAAGATTCTGCACTGCAAAGGAAACAACAGAGTAAAGAGACAACCTGCATAATGGGAGAAAATATTTACAAACTATTCATCCAACAAGAGATTAATATCTAGGATATACAAGGAACTCAAACAACTCAACATTAAAAAAAAAAAAAAAAAAACACCAAAAATTCAATTTTAAAAACAGGCAAATGAACTGAATAGACATCTCTCAAAAAGAGGCACACAAATAGCCAACAGAAATGTGAAAAAATGCTCAACATCAGTAATCGTCAGGAGAATACACAATAAAACCATAATGAACTATCACCTAACCCTAGTTAGAATGGCTATTACCAAAAAGACAAAAAATAATAAACACCAGCAAGGATATAAAAGGGAACTTTTATACACTATTGGTGGGAATGTAAATTAGTACTTTAATTATGGAAAACAGCATGGAGGTTTCTCAAAAAACTAAAAATAGAGCTACCATATGATCCAGTAATCCCACTGCTAGGTAAATATCCAAAAGAAAAGAAATCTGTATGCCAAAGAGATATCTGCACTCCATGTTTATTGCGGCACTATTCCAAATAGTCAAAATATGGAATCAACCAAAGTGTTCATAAACAGATGAGTGGGTTTTTAAAATGCAGTGTATATACAAAATGGAATACTATTTAGTCATAAAAAACACAAAATTCTGTTATTCACAGCAACATGGATGACCTTGGAGGACATTGGGTTGAGTGAGATAAGCCAAGCACAAAAAATAAATCCCATGTTCTCACATAAGTGGAAGCTTAAAAAGTTGATCTCATAGAAGTGGAGATTAGAATAGTGGTTACTAAAGGCTGGGAACAGGAGGAAGGCGAGGGGGAAAGTCAGAGGTGGGTTAATGGACACAAAAGTTTAGCTAGATAGGAGGAATACGTTCAAGTGTTCTACCGCACAATAGGGAGACTATAATTAACAACAATTTGTTGTATATTTTCAAATACCTAGAAGAGTGGATTTTGAATGTTCCCAACACAAAGAAATGATAAATGTTTGAGGCAGTGGATTTTCTAATTACCCTAATTTGACCATTACACATCATATATGTGTATTGAAATATCACACTGTGCCCCATAAATACATACAATTATTATGTCAATTAAAATAATAATAAAAGCAAAAAAGTCATACTTCACATACAAAAGAAGAACTTTAGGCACCTACTTGGCTGAAGGTACTGTCAGCTTTGCCACTGCCACCACTGTCATTGCCTAGAGGCTGCAGTGGGAGAAAGCAGAAAAAGAGAAAAAACGAACAGGAAAATGTCCCACTTCCCAACCCCAGGAACCCCCTTCCTGCTCCTCAAACCAGAAAAAGAGCTCTTTCTGTTCTCTTCCGGCTCTTTCTCCCGGTACCTGGCTCACTCTTCCAGGTTTGGGGCTGCCTTTGAGTGCAGGCTGGGCAATCCTGGAGGGGAAAAAATGGGAAATTCAACCCCAGTTCAGTCATACTGCAGATCAGTTTCCTTCTCCAGTCTATTGGCTACTGTTTATTTTTCACGTTCTCAGAAAGCTGGTCCATGCATCCCGTCCATAGTTTAGACTCGCAGTGAGTAGGTATAAGGAAGGTAGAGTGTATTTACTCCATCCTTCCCAGAATGGACCCTTCATCCACTGGGGTTTCAATTATATTTGTCATTTCCAAAAATTCTATTTCATCTTTTTCAAATTCACCTGATTACTTTTGATAGTTCTCTCATTCTTTTGTCATGTATTCAATCATATCCTTAATTTCTTTTAGCAAACCACGCATAATAATTTTATATTATAGATACAACAGATAATTTGAGTATCTTTGGTTGTTATCAGTCTGATTCAGCAATGTTGTTTCTGCTGACTCTCATTTCATGTAGTTTAGTTTTTCTTCTGTTTAATGATTTTTTTTTTTTAGTGTGGCCTCCTGTTCCTTGGAAGTTTATCTGTAAGAATACTGTGAAGCCTAGATTTAAAGTGTGTTCCTCCAGGGAGCATTCACAATTGCTTAATCAAGCATCTGGGGAACAATTTAAATTACATTTTTAGTTAGTTGTTTTCTGGGAGTGAGGGAGGAAGCGATATAGTCAGTGTGAATTCTGGTGCCGCATCCACCTGAAACTGGGCTTGTCCTGGAGATTCTGAGAGTAGACTCTTCTTTCCTCTGCTCCAACCCCAGTCAAGACAGAGGGAAACAAGTCTCCAGGGACACTTTTATTCCTCCTTTACCGAGGATGTAGCTCTTTGGGACCCCAGCTTTATGCAAGGGTCTTTTAACCTGTCTCTCACTTTGCTGGACACCAGGAATTATGTCCCATAAAATGAGCCGTGTAGCCTGTTCCAACCCAGACTTTGGATCCTGAGGGATGAGCAGATGTTCTTTGGGCAAACACTTGCTCCAAGATGTATTTATCCTTGTGGACTCAATTTCTTGATGCTTCTGGATCCCAGTGTTTCTTTTATTAATATTTTCTGTCATCTATGCTATGTTTCAAAAATATCTTTTAAAAGTTTACCCAGCATTTGCAGGTGTTCTGTCCCAGGCAATACTTCTCTACACACCTACTCTACCATATCACTGGAAATTTCATCTTTGACTTTTGATGGGGAAGTTCATTCATCAAGATGACAGTTATTGTGATTGCTAATGAACTTAGTTTTCTTTCTCCCATCTGATTTTGCATTTACTATTTATTATATTTTCCTCCCTCTTCGTCCTTTTTCTTTACTGAGGAATTTCTTAGTCGAATTTCTCTTTTTATTTTATTTCCAGTCCTACCATCACTTCCATCACCACTAGCTTATTTAGAAGTTCTACTCTGCTTTTCAATTTTGCTGCTGGTTTTGCCTATTCACTTCTCTCTCTCTTTTTAGAAGACCTGTAGAACGCTTTTACTTTCTGCTCTCCAAAATATCTTTTTCCCTCCATGGATTTGCTGAGATAATTTAGATCAGCACTGTCCAAAAGATCTTTCTGCAATGACAGAAACGTTCTATATCTGCTCTAATACACCACTAGCCATGTGTGGCCATTGAACATGTGAAAAGCGGCCAGTACAACTGAGGGACTGAATTTGCTTTTATTTAATTTTAAATGTAAATAGCCTCATGTGGTTGGTGGCTGCCATACTGGACAGTACAGTCATAGATTATTTCATTTTTGGCTCTTAACAGGTTTCCTGTTATGGCATTGCTTTATTTCAAGAATCTCTACTAAAAACTACAAATTATTAATCACCTTGTTACCACCATTCATTTAGATTTAACTATATGCATCCATTCCTTTGGTTTCCTGTACACTTTTTCATTCCCTATCTTGAGCTCTGTCTTCTAACTAAGTTTTAATTTGGTTTGAGTATTTCCTTGGTCATTTTGTTCAGGCCTCACATGTTCCAAAAATACCCTGAAAGAATTAATGGAATCTTGCTTGGATGAAGATTCTTGGATCACAAATTCTTTTCCCTAATAGTCTTTTGTTGTCTTTTAGCTTCTAGTATTGCAGATGTAAAGATTAATGTTTGTTTGCTTCTCTTTGAAAGCCACCTGTGTGAACCTGTATGATGTTCCCCTTATCCTTGGGTGGCAGGTGGGAATCTCAGACCACAAACTGAGGTGTATGAGAAATAGAGCTGTCCTTATCTAACAGAAGTGCATTTCCATTCTGGGCTTCTTTTCACTTGCATGGAGGACAGCTAATCTTGGGCTTACACCTGAGCCCCTGGGTGGGGGTGGGGACTAGGTAGTAGTGAGGTGGGGTGGAGGGCTGGGGGAGAGCACGAGGAGGATTTGGTCCTTGGTGTCATCTGCCTTGCTGGCCTCTCTGAAGATATCTGGACATCAGCCGTTGGTGTCCCCGACCAGGCATGGGCTTCCTCTCGGGTCCACCTCAAGCCTCTCTGGGTCCTCCCGCCCTCCGTCTGTGCCACGCTGTGGGGCACAGCAGAGGCTAGCTCCTGAGTCCACCCCCTTCGAGGCTGTGGGAAACCCTCTTGGGCACGCGGACGCAACCAGCAGCTCCTGCCTCTCCGCGAGGCCACATGACGCCCATCGGCCGGGACACGCCCCCTGGACGACTTCCGCTTCCGCTGCCCGCCTCCACCTCCCCTTCCGCTCTGGCATAGCCACAGCCCCCGGGGGCCCGGGCTTCGGGCTCCCCGCACCTCCTTGGCGGCAGCAGGGGCCCAAGGCCTTGCCATGGGGCTCCATCCTCTCCCCTCGCTCCCTTGAGTCTCCTCTGTCTCCAGCTCCTGGAATCGTTAGTTGGCGGGGACCACACTGAGAGCGAGTGGCAGAGACTGGATTGAAATACAGGTGTCCCGCCATCCAAGCCAGCAGGGTACATTCAGAACAGAGCTGACTCCACTAGGAGCCCCTCAGGGCAGGGACCTGGAGGCCCGTCCTGCCAGGCAGCCGGCACAGCGCCTGCCATTCAGGAAGTGCTCAACAAACACTGAATAAACGAGATTGAGGCTACTCAGGCGAGAGGTCTGCCACTCTTCGTGCACGGCTGAGTCTCTACTGTGAGGCCAGAGAGTGACCACCTTGTGACCCATTAGCCAAGGAGACGCGAGGGTGGGCTGAGGAAAAGGAAGAATGGAGACGAATGAGTGTGCTCCTGCGGCTCGTTGCGTATGGCGCAATGAGGCGCCGGGTGCCAAGATCGGAGCTGTTCGTACATTCTCCTACTGAATCCTCACATTGACCTTTTTGGGAAAGAAAAAGCCTCATTCCCATTTTATAGAGGGGAAAATTGAGGCTTCAAGAGATGGAGCAACATGCCCAAGGTCCCACAGCAAGTAACCGGAAAAGCTGGATTCTAATTAGCTCCAAAGTTGAACCCAAAACCTCTGCAGCACATGGTCCCTTCCCCATCAGCCCAGTGTGATGATCCCTTCATGACAGATGAGGAAACTGAGGCCTGAGGAGGTAAGGGACTTGGCTCACGTTAGAGGGAGAGCCAGACCCAAATCCAAGACTAGAGCCTGGGCTGCTTAACCTCAGTGTTCCTGCCTTCCAGGGGCTTCCAGCCTAACAGGGAAGGCAGGTCCCAAAGTTCCTGCCCTGGGGTGGGGACCACTGGGGAGGGGTAGAGTCTCTCCCAGCCAGGGAGGTCAGCCTTTTAGGGTGGGCGATAGCAGGCAGGCCTGCCCTGACACTCCTTGGTGCCAGGCAGTGTGAACACCCTAGCATTGAGATAAACAAGAGTCCAGCTCCTGGCCTCGTGGAGCCTCTGTCACAGTGAGAGGATGTGTTCAGCAGAGAGTACCACCTGCATCTCACAGTACCTCACCTCCCCCCAGTGCCCACGCTCAGTATGCTGGACATTGTCCCCAACTCGCCAGCTCTGTGGGTACCTTCACTTCAGAGGTCAGGCTCCAAGCCCTGCTAAGGGGCAGCTGGGCAAGTGGTGCCACCCTCTGGCCATAGTTGACTGTCCCAGAGCTGGACACCTGACCCAGGCTGAGCCAATCAACTTCTCCTCCTGGGTTATGGAGGCCGCAGATCTCCTTCCCTCCAACTGTGGGTTCAGCTGCAGTCTTCCAGGCTTGGCTGCTGAGAGGAGGCCCTTTGAGGCAGAAGGCCTTTGGTGGCCATGAAAACACCCCTGTCAGGTATCTGACTTAGAGGGGCATAATTGGCCCATGGCTTTTGCACCCTATATCTACCCCCAAGGCATGTGCCTGTGATGGCCGCACTTCCCCAGGCTGCTTCTGGTCAGTGACAGACCTGCACTGTGGTCTCGTGGCCCTTGCAGCCTCCCTGGCTCCCTCCGTTTCCCCTCCTAGATGTGTTCTATAGTAAGTCTGCACATCTGATCCTGGCTTGGTACTTGCTGCTCAGACAGTCTGGATTAATTCCAGGTCCCCTGACCCTGCAGGCCAGTCCTGGCTGTGGGACTTCCCTGTGGCTCCTGAAGTTGTGGGACATCCATGGGCCACTGCATCAGATCTGAGCAAACTGGCACAGTACATTATTGGGTGTGGGTCCTTGTCATGCCAAGAACCCATTACCCCCTAACACCCACACTCGGGGTGCAGGTATCACCTCTCCCTTCGGCCCCTGGAACCATCGCCTCTCAGACAGTCCCCGTTCTGCCGCTCTTCCCACACGCACAGGTGGGCATGTGGCCCTGGGGTTGTCTGGAAGCCAAACAGAAAAAGATAGTTATGTATTCATTTATGTCTGCATTTTATTATCCAAGAATTCATCAAGCATCTACTATGTGCAAGGCACAGTGACAGCAGAGTATTGCAGAAACTGCACAGGATTTGGAGACGGTGGGAAAGAGAACTGTTTGAGTATTTGTACTCAGAGCTGTGTGATCTTGAGCAAGCTACTTAGCCTCTCTGAGCTCTTGTTTTCCCATCTAAAATGGGTTGTGTGAGAATTTCTAGTTATAGAGCATGAGCTGACAATAGCAGACTTCTACAAATACCCAGGGATATTGCTGTTGGGGCTGTAGTTATTATTGCTTCTGTCCTTGGAGGGAGGAGCCAGGCAGTGACCTGGGTCTGACCCTTCATCTTGGGCAGTCAGAGACCAGCTTCCCACACGCAGCTCAGCAGCTGGAGCCTGCATGCTGGGCAAGCACTTGCCTGCTGAAGGGCAGGGTCCAACAGGAGTCCGGCCCAGGGCTCTTGTCTTCCTCCTCTGCTGCCAGACCTCCTTCCATGACAGCGGCCCCTACTGGAGGAGGAGGCAGAGGGAAGGAGGGGGAACCAGGGCTCTGCAGAGGGCAGCCTGAATGCCATGAGGAGGTCTCGGTGTTTGGAAGGACCCAGATATAAAGCAGACACGGAGCCAGTTCTCAAGGAGGGGATACAAACAGGACATCTTTAACCCAAATTACCAGGGTAAACTTAACTCTCTGCCCCCAAGAGACAGATGTAGACAGAGTTGCCAGGAGGTCCAGAGAAAGGAGAGTGCAGATCCAAGTGAAAAAACCCAGGAAGTCTTCCTGGAAGGAGTGGCATTTTAGCCACATCTTGAAAGGTGCTGTGGTGACTAAAGGAGAGGGTGGGGCACTCTGGGGAAAAGAACCAGCTCAAGCAGAGTCTAGGAGATGGGAAAGGAGGGAGTGGCTCACCTGGAGCGGAACAGGGAAGAAAGAGAAGATGAGAAATGAGGCCCTAGGGATTACCACACTGGGGTCAGCTTCTGGAGGCCGTAAGTGCCATGGCCAGGTGTTTGATGTTTGCTGCTCAGCAGCAGGGCGACAGGATGGGGTCCTGAGCAGAGGAGTGATGCTCTCAAAGTGTATGAACGAGAGGGGAGGTATTTTGTAACCTGGTGCCCGGGCAGGCTCCAGAAAGCTTTTGCCAGCTTTTGCCTTTGTTTTACATGGCCCCCACCTCTCTGTGCTCTCATCAGGGGCTGCAAGTTAGGGAAGCTCTGCATTCTGTGTGTCATGAGCCTGTCACACACCCCCTGTGTAACCACTCTCGATACACAGGCGGACACACACACACACACACCCCTCCCTCAAAGGCCAAGCGAGGAGCTGTGCCCAGTCCCAGGGTGTGTGGCCAATGTTGACCACCAGAGGGCGCCTCTGCCAGCGCAGCAAAGGGAGAGTCAGAGCCTGGGCTGAAGAGCCCTTCCCAGGCAGACCTGGTCTTAAACAAACACGTCCATCTGCCTTGTTTTATATTGGGGGAAACTGAGGCTCGGAGACGGGGATGACTTGGTTCAGGTGAGGGAGGGAGGGAGTGGCCACCACAACAGCTGGACATGAGCTGATGGCTCTTAAACTGTACTTGGAAAGGCAACAGAATTAAGACTAAGAGGCACTGGCCCGCTACACACAGTGCACACGTGTTTACACAGCTACCCAAAAGGATTTTTCTCATCGTCTGTCACAATGCCTGCATTTCCACCTTAGAGGGTTACTCTTTTAGATGAAACTACATCATGTCCAACCGATCTCTTTGTAAATGTGCATGCCCCGTAGGGGTTTCGGATTCTTGGGCCCTGAGGTAGGAGGGTCTACATTGGGTACTGGGGATCCTGGTTACAGCCCCGGGGAATCCACTGCCGCCTGGGAGCAGGAGAAATCAGCCTCTTTTCCCGTGACTGTGCCCCGCCCCTTCCTGGGGGAATCCCCTTCCCTAACTCTCCTAGGGAGAGTCCCATTCTTCCTTCAGCCTCCTCTGCTAACCCCCTCCGGAAACGGGCCGGTGTCCCTCCCACCACCCTGTCCACCACAGCTGTCTGCACCTACCTCTGCCAACCCTCCAGCCACTCCGATTCAGATGGGTTCCTGTTCCCCTATCTTTGTGACTCTCTGAGAGCTCCTCAAAGCCAGAGACTGAGCTCTTCATTGCCACACCCCAGCTGGCACTGAATGTCCCCTCACTGCTCTTGGAAGAAAGGAGGCAACATGGCCCCAGAGAGTTGGGGCCCAAATCAAGAGACCCATGTTCTAGTCCCAGCTGTGCCACCAACTGGTGTAAGTAAGTCCCTTCCGCTCTATGAGGTCTTCCTACACTTCTTTCTGTCCCATGAGAGGAATGGTCTAGAAATCTCTGGGATCCCTTCCCATTCATACTTTCTGAGCCTGAGGTTTAACCCATAATGGCCCTTTAGAAATGCCTATTAGTAGATAATTCCCAAGGCCTGGAGTGCAGAGCTTTCACTATCATGGGACTGACACACCTCCTGTTCCTAGGACTACCCTCTGTGAACAGCAGGGGCAAGGAACTCCTCAGTACCGTATGTGGAAGAGAGTTATACAGAAGTGTTTGGACTAATGCAGCAGTGAGGCTTCTATTGCAGTGCTCCCAAATTCAGACCATAAAGGGTAGAGGTGCTCTCAGAAGTATTAATTGCATTTTCTTTGGCATTTAAAAAGCATTTGAGATTCTGCAGCTCTAATGGTGGACCTTGAATGGTAACAGGCAGCAGGGAAGATTCTGGAGGACTTTCAGGAGCCCTTGAACTTTACTTGTCTGTGCCTATACCTCAGGCTGCGGTGGCCTTTAAGGCCCTAAATGCCATGCTGCCCAAGCTCCCAGCTCTCCGTGGGCCTTCTAGGGCTCCTACCCCAGGTAGGAGTACTGGGGCCTTGGTCACTCTGCTTCTATAAATAAACACAGGGCCAGCCACAGCCTAATTATGCACTCTGGGTGAGAACTTGAAACGGGCTCCTAGCTGTCCAGCTTCTGTCTGCAAGAGCTGGTTGAAGGGATGGGAGCTGAGGGTGGAGCTCAGGAGACCTGCCAGCCGCCAGCCTCAGGGTCTGTGTTTGGGAGGCCTCAGGAAGAGGACATGGTGGCAAACAGAGCTGAGACTGGTCTCCACCTCACGGGGCACGGTAGGTGGCTTTGTGGGACAAGTGGGCCCTGGCTGGGCAGGGGCTTACAGGCATGAGGGCTTTGAAAGCCCCAAATTCTTCCTCTTCCTCCCCTTCCTCTTCTTCTCCTCTTATCAAGCACACAGATGGTTTCTGGGAGGGCAGGACAGCTCAGGAGCCTGTAGGGAGCCCTCAGAGGGGAGTCAAGAGGCTCAGACCTGGCTCCCACCCATGTCGCCAGACTAGTTGCTTTCCTTTCCTGGACCTCCGTTTGCCCCATTGGCCAAACAAGGACAAAAATTGATGTCCCAACAAATTCATCGGAACTCCAGGCTTCTGAGCCTTCACCGATGCTGTTCCCCAACCCCTCCTTCCGCCAGTGGCAAACATCTGCTATCCTGACTGTCAGCCGAGGGGGCTCCCCAGCACACCTTGCTCTGTCCATCACCATTATGTTTAATTTGGTGGGTGCATGGAGGAGCAGGCTCTCTGATGCCCCCGCACAACTCCCCTGAGCAGAGGGGTTCATTATAGTGTCATGTGCAATAGAAAAAAATCATAATTTAAATGTCCACAATGAGGAAATAATAGTAATGATAATAGAGACAATGTCTGACCTTTACTGAGTGCTTTCCACACTCACACTATAATCACAATTAACCCTGGAAAGGACTTTATTAAGGAGGCTATGATTATTATCCCCATTCTACAGAAGAGAAAACTGAGGCATAGAGAGGTTAAGCAGTGGATTTATTGATTTTGTGGCATATTATGTGATCATTTAAAATTGTGATGAGGGGCAGATGCCTAATGCCGTAAGGAAATACATATGTTATAATGTTGAGGAGGAGGGTATGTATATGTACATGTGTATACATATATGTATGTATAAGATGAAATATGTGAAAAAATGTTGAAGGAAAATATACCCCAAATGTGCCACAGTGGTTTACTCTGGGCAATGGGTTAATGGGTGGTTTCCGTTTTCTTCTTTGTGCTGCTCTGCACTTCCCACATTTTCTACCATAAGCAGGCATCCTTTTAAGCCAGAACAAGAAGCAAGCATCATATATTGTCTGCAAGCAATTTGGGGGTAGGAGTTCAGACCTAAGTTAGGTCTGAAGAGAGTGCAAGGGGTGAAGAAACCTTGATCTTGAAAGTGCTTTCCCAAGCTCCCCTCTGACCTGGCCTCCTGGGCGGAGAGGCTGTTTTATCCATGGAAGATTCATCTATCCATCCATCCATTCATCATCCATCCATCCATCCCTCACTCGCTCTCTCTTCACTCGGCAGGCTCCTTGCATGCGAGGGGGATACACAGACAGCCAGGCTGAGTCCTGCCCTCTCTGAACTCAGAATGGGTGATGCTGAGGGCCTGAGTAGGACAGTCGCTGGGTGGCAGGAGAGGGGTGGGGGACAGAAAGTTCGGCACAGGGAAAGGTTGGGGGGGAAGCGCCTAGGATCAGTCCCAGGTTCTGGCGTGGGTTGTGCATGTCGGTGGAGCCCCTCAGGGCCACCCTGTTCATGGCTGTATCCCCATGATGAATGAATAAATAAATGAACAAACAAAGAAGACAAATGACAAACTGTGGGAAACACCTACAACCTACATCAGGATGAGGCATTAATGTTTCTAATTTATAAAGGGCTTCTGAAAGTAGAGAGAGAAAGAACTAGCTGGGCATGGTGGCTCACGCCTGTAATCTCAGCACTTTTGGAGGCCAAGGTGGGAGGATTGCTTGAGGCCAGGCATTCAAGGCCAGCCTGGACAACATAGCAAGACCTCATATCTACCAAAAACAAAAAGCAAAAAATTAGCCAGGTGTGGTGGTGTGCACTTATTTTTCCAGCTACTCAGGAGGCTGAGGCAGGAGGATGGGTGAGCCCAAGAACTTGAGGTCACAGTGAGCAATGATTGCGCCACTGCACTCCAATCCTGTCTCTTAAAAAAAATGAAAAAATGGGCTCAAAATATTAACAGACAATCATTTCCTACTTTTTTGGCAAAAAAATCAAAAGTTTGGCAGCTAGCTCTGCTGGGGAAGTGATGGGGAAATAGGCATTCTCAGACAGAGCTGATGGGAATGCAAAATGGTGCAACTCCTTTGCAGGGGAATTTGGCAACAGCTGGCAAAATTGAATGTGCATTCAAAACCTTTGACTCAGGAATCCCATTGCTGGGAATCTACCCTCGAGAGACACTAGCAAAAATACCAAAAGATGTAAGCACTTACTGCAATTCTATTTGTAATAGCAAGAGACTGGGAATAAGGAAATCGGCCAGCACCAGGGGACTGTGGTTATCAGCACAATGGAGGACTCTGTGTCTGTAGAAGAGACCAAGGAAGATCTTGACAGATACTGGGCGAGAGAGCACCATGGCAGGACGTACAGTGAACACGGCAAGGTGGAGGAAAGCGTGGTGATTGCATGCGAATGCTTATCCAGGGAAGAGCCAGGCCCAGTGGCTCAAGCCTAATCCCAGCTACTCAGGAGGCTGAGAGGGGAGGACTGCTTAAGGCCGGGACAACAGCTAGAGCTTGTCTCAAAAAAAAAAAAAAAACCATAAAAAGAAGGAGGAATATGACTATATATACATTATGTATTTGATATAAATTAAATTAAGTATAAAGCATAACTTTTCAAAATTAATAGTTATAAGGAGGGGATTTGAGTGAAAGGGATGTGAAAGTTAGACCTTTCTGAATATACTTTATTTTGTGTAATAGACTTTGGAACCCCAAATAAAATTTTAAATTGTTAAATAACTTCCTTAAAAAAAATTGAAAGGAATAAAAATAAATTCCTAAAAAACTAAAGCAAAATGAAGCAAATAAATCTATGCATTGAGTTAGTGATATAACCACTGTCCAAAAGTATATGAAGGCACAATAAAATTTTAAGAATTTATTGGCACAAACAATTATTCATGAATTGAGCAGCTTCAAACTAGAAGCGGTTCAGGAGCTCCACCGAGGGAACACAGGGGGAAGCTTTTCCAGGATGGACAGGGAAGTACAGCAAAGCAAATATCTGATTGGTTACAGTTATACACTTGCCTTATTTGGTCTGTCCTATGGGCAAGTCCCTAGTTATAATATAAGTTTGCTGGCTACTTCTGATTGGTTGACAAGTTTTGTTCTTTGTTGTAATTTTTAATATGGGCACTTGCAAGAAATAGCTCAAGTTAAGTTTTGCTAATGTTTGCAAATCAAGCAAGGTTTAGGTCATTTGTGGGGCCAAACTGGTTTTGTCTGCTCAGGGACTCTTGAGACCCGGTCTCCGTTTTAATTTACTTTGGTACCACAAAGAGAAGAACTGTTCCAAATGATTTGCAAACAAATAAGACACGTAAGCTAATCATAGTGCATGGACCTTACGTGCATCCTGATTCAAACAAACAAGTTGTTAAAATACGACATTCATGAGACAATCAGGGAAATGTGAGCCCTGACTAGATATTTGATGATATTAAGTGTGATAACGGCACACATTTTATAAATGATAAGGGTATCATAGGGTTTGTTTTTTTTTTTAAGAATTCTTATCGTTTAGACATAATGTTGAGTATGAATGAAATGATATGACATCTGGGATTTGCTTCAGAAATAATTTGGTCATTGTGGGGCGGGGGTGAAACAAAATAAGACATGAAGTGGTAACTGCTGGAGCTGGGTGAGGGGAGCTCATTATGCTATTCTTTCTACTTTAGACTAGAATATTTCATAATAAAACATTTTTTAAAACTGGCACCAGGTAAGAATATGGAACGATCAAAACTCATACATTACTGGAGGGAAAGAAAATGATGCAGTCCCTTTGGAAAACAATTTGGCAGTTTCTTATAACACACTTAATGCGCAACCCAGCAACCCCATTCCTAGGCATCATACTACAGAGAAATGAAAACTTACATTTGCCCAAAAAGTGATGCTTCCAGTTAAGAATAGGACTTTTCCTGATGTTTTGTCAAGATACTCAAGTTTAAACTTTAAAGGCTATTATTACTTTGGAAGTGGTACAGCCATTCTGAATAACAGTTTGGCACATGTCTACGAAGTTAAACATACATTTACATAAGACTCAGCAGTTCCATTTGTAGGTATCTACCTCAGAGAAATGAAAATTTATGTTCGCACAAAAACTTACAGACAGATGTTTACAGTGACATTCTTCCTAATTGCCAAACACCAGAGACAACCCAAATGTTCATCATCTGCTGAGTAGACAACTAAATGGTAGCATATCTACTACTGCAACACAACTCAGCAATTAAAATGAACATGCTACAAATACATGCAAGCAACAGGATGACTCTTGAAAGCATTTCTGCTAAGTAAGAGAAGCCAGATTGGGAAGGTTACATACTGTATGATTCCACACACGTGGCATTCTGGAAAAGGTAAAATGACTGGGACAGAAAATAGATCAGAGGTTGTAAGAAGCAGGAGGTGGGAGGAGGGGTTGACTACAAAAGAGCAGGAAGGAATTTTCTGGGTTAATGGAAATATTCTATACCTTGATTATGGTGGTATTTACACATCTGTTATACATTTGTCAAGTCTCATATAACTGTATGTTAAAAAGGGTGAATTTTACAATAAGTAAATTATACCTCAATAAACCACCCCCCCAAAACAAACAAACACAAAAACACCTGGCACTTGATAAATGATCAACTGGATGTTGACTGAATGCCTGAGAAATGAATGAATGAATGAATGAAAAGCAGCCCAGAAGGAGAAACAGATATGGGTGGGAATGTTTGAGATAGGGGTTTGAGGGACCTACAGGACCTCAGAGTAGGGGTGAGCAGTGGACGGCAGGACTTTCACAGTGGGGACCTGGGGATCACAGGACCTTTGACAGGAGCTGGCCTTTCCCTCCCCAATCTCTTGAGCAGCCTTCCCCTGATGAACGCCCAGCCCCAGGCTCCCGCCTCCTGGAAGGAACAGCAGTCTTCAACTCAACTGTGCCCACCCCAGAAAGACTCAATCACAGAGCTGCCCAAGTTCAAGTTCTTCTGGGCTCTGGGATAGGCCTGTGTGTGCAGAGAGAGCCCAAGGTTGGCACCCAGCAGGCCTTTCCTCATCTTCCTGTGCCCTACCTACCCAAACCTTGGGAAATACAGGGCTCCCTCCTCTGTTGCAGGCAGAGTGTCACCCATGGGCATGGTGGTAGGCAGAGGCCAGAGGCCACTGTCCCCACTCACTGCCTGTATCATTGCTCTGAAGGGCCCCATCACAACATGGGGAGGGGCACTGGGGGAGACACAGTCCCTTCCCTTGGAGACCCTTGGTCTAAGATGATGGGGGAGAACAGACCTCACCCCAAAGAGCTTCCAGGCTACTGGTGATGCAGACTCCTTCTTGGGGTTCTCCCCTGGACAACCACTCCAATTTGTTGAGCCTTTAGTGTATACTAGTTTCTTGAAGACTAAGTCACAAAAGATAAACATGTTTTAACTACTGCTAAATATGCTGAGCAAGGAGGGACAAGGTGAATCCAAACTTCTGAGGGGAAGGCCCAGTTTGGCAAGTGAGGGAGGTATTGGGTTAAAAAGAGAAAGGAAACTTTTCAGGCAAAACTTTTTAAATGACCCAGCAGGGTGATTTAATGCCACGGCCAGGCTGTAGGGGGCGCAAGAAGAACAGTAGCATCTGCGGGCTGCTCCTGGGAGCAACACAAGCCCCAGGGAAAATTCGGGAAGTTTCAAAACAAGGTCTCTCACGTGGCACTTCACCTATAAAAGCCAAACTGTCCTCAGACCTGCCTCCTACGGTTACTAGAAAGATCCGGTATGATCACAGAGGTGAAACAAGATAAAGAGTTGTTTGCAAAAAAGGCTGCCTGAGGCCAGGATAAGCAAACGGTTTCAGGTCATTAGACAGGTCACTGTTCTGAGCCAGTTCTCTCAACGTGCTGGAAGGAACGCCCGCCTACTGTCAGAGGACTCTGGTCTCCACCACTGCAGAGAGCTGTGTGGCCTTGGGCAGGTCACTGCAACTCTCTGAGCGTCAGTTTCCATATCTGTAAAATAAGGATAGCACTTCACTGAGCTTCAGAGAGGATTAAATGACAGAAAAGTGTTGGCGTGCCTGACACCTGCTGCACCCCCACAGGGGGCTCCAGAGTACAAGGCAACTGCACAGGCAGGTGAGCGGCCTCCCCTTGGGCGCCGACGCTGTGGGCTGGGCCTTGCCCTCAAATCCTGGTTGCGCTGTTTGCAAACTGGGGGACCCTGGTCCAGTTTCTTTGCTTCTGTAAAGTGGGGACACTATGCCTGCCTCAGGGCTCCGTGTGTGCGCGCATCGGGGTCAGAAGTTAGGTGTCCGCAGCTGCGTCCCCCCAGGCCCAGTTTGCCCGCGAGCTCGTCCCTGGGGCTTTGGAGATGCAGGCTCTGAGCAGGGAGGGAAAGGAGAAGCTCTGCATGGTGAGCCGGTTCCTTCCTCAGGCCCAGAGAGGGTTAGTGACCTACCCAAAGTCTCCCAGTAAGGCAGAGCCAGGCCGCTTCCTGGAGTGGGTGGCTTTTTGGAAAGCTAAGACCCTCCTCTGCATTTGTTAGGGTTTTTATATCAGAACCTGTGCCCGGTCCCTCGTTCTATGACTTCCTGCGTGCTTCCCTCACATTCCCCTGGGCGCCTGCGTTCCCGAGTTCCCAGGGAGCGGCTGTCTTTGAAGTTGTGGCCATTAGATGGCCAGAAAGAGGCTTTGGGCCGCCGTGAGATCTGGGGAAAAGGCAGGAGCTGCCACCCGAGAGTCCAAAAGCCACAGCCCTAGAAACCCCAGGCTAGAGAAGTGCACAGATTGGGTGGAGGGTGCAGTGAGAGAAAAGGCCCAGGCCTCAGAAAGACTCATCCCAGCGGAGGAAGGAACTAGAAGCTTGAGGGGACAGGGCCGTAGGGTGGGGAACGGATCGCAGTGGGCTTTGTGGGCCGGGCCCCTCCCTCTTAATAACTGCTTGAGTCTATGGGCAAATTCCTGGTGGCTCCAGCTTCAAGATATATCCAGACCTTATCTTTTAGTGATATATACTGACATTTTTATGGATGAAATAATACTATGTCTGGGGTTTGCTTCAAAATAATCCAGTTGCTGGGAAGAGTGAAAGATTTATATGAAACAAAATTGGCCACGAGCTGATGATCGTTGAAGCGGGCGATAAGGACATGGGCGTTCCTTGTGCTAGTCTCACTATATTCGTGTATGGTTGCCGCTTCCCGTCATAAAAGCTTGGGATGTCCAGAGCCAGCCATTCTCTCCGGGCCCACGCCCACCCGGCGGCCCGGCGCCAGCCGCGGCTCACAGGTGGCCGCTTCTGCCGCGCCGCGGCCTGTTCCTCACAGGACCGCCAGAGGGAGCCCGCGCCACCCGGCCGCGCTCGGAGCCTCCCGGCCGCTCCCTGGGCACCCCGCCTTCCAGGCCACACTGCTTCCGGCCCTGTTACCTCCCCGGCCCCTCTGCAGCCACACAGGCTGCCTGCTCCGGCTCCCACAGTCCTCTCCATGGCCCCAGGGCCCTAGGTGCTTGGGGGCGGCAGGGTGGGGGATGCCTCAGACCTTTTCCATCCCTCATCACATTGTGACCTTCGGACACTGAAACATTGCATGGGACATACTTATATAAAAACATATATATTCGTTGTTTATCTGAGCCAAATCTAACTGGGCATCCTGTGTTATATCTGGCAACCCTCCCCCTAACAGACTGTGAGGTCCTATCGAAAGAACCATGTTGTCATCTTAATGTCCCCAGTGCCAGTACACAAAGGGACCCCCTCCTAGCAGACAATTGCCAAAAAGCAGCCTCCGTGCCCAGTTGCAAGATTTCAGGCCCACCTGTGTCAGCAGCAAGGTGCCCTTTCATAGTGCACAACCTGCACAACCATTCTTGGCAGCCCTGCAGGAGGCAGACAAGCAGGTGCTTCCTCAGTGAGAGGAGCTAGCCTTCCCAAGCCCCACTTTTCCCCAACAGTGGGCAGGGACTGGCAGGGAGTGATCATGCCTAGGCCTCAGCTGGCAGCCCCCTCTGGGCGCTTTTGCATTCTGTGCCCCATGGTGGTGGGTAGAGGGGCCCCATGCCAGGCGCCAGCTGCCCCCGTGGCCTGAGGGTGCCCACTCAAATCATTCCAAGTAAACATTTGACCAGCCCTGCCCCAGCCCTCAACCCACGCCAACACTTGGCCCTTGTTCCCAGACAGGCCCCTCTGTGTCCCGTCCTTTGTGGCTGACATTTCAGCAGGGCCCTGGAAGGACTGGGGTGACCCCTTGCCCCATCCCTCTTCTGAAGACAGGCTTGAGGGAGGTGGTCCCGCCGGCAGCAGGCACTTGGCCGGGGAGTGCCGGCAGACGGGCCGTCGCCGGGCTGGGCCACGGGCTGCCGAGCCCACGGTCTGACAGTGGAGCCATGGGGACGCCAGCTGACTCGGCTGCTTTGTTCCAGGCCTGGAGTGGTCTGAGTGACTGTGGCTCCTTCTTTGCTGAGAAGCCACAGATAACACTGGCGACAGGGCCTGATAAAGCGTCTGTCAGAGGCTCCCGCCCAGATAGCCCCAAGATTCCCATGGGCCCCAAGGGCCCCTGCAGCCCAAACCCGTCTCCGGAGGTCAGTCCCGCTCTGGGGTCTCAGCCCGTCCCTGCCCGAGGCTGAGGGACAGGCTGGCAGACCCCTCCCCACCCATATCTTCAGTCTGACTCTCGAAAGTCCTCAAGGCCTCTGGGCCCAAGAGTACGATAAAGTAACCCTCTGAATTATTCCCATGAAGTGAACATCAAAGAACATGTCTCAACGGGATTCCAGGCGGCAGCTCCTGGGGAGATGTGGGGCTGGGGATGGGGGGCCTTGAGCCTCTTCCTAGATCCCCTCAAATGAAGTCCCAAGTCACCTTCTACGCATCCTCCTCATTGATGTCACAAGAGCCCACTCTACGCCAGGCTCTATGACAGGTGCAGGGGACACGGGAGCAAATAAGACATGGTCCATGACCAAGGGAGCTTCCAGGAAGACCTGCCACTCACCCCCCAGCCAGACCCAGGCCAGGCCCCACCCCAGCCTACACAGGGGCTGGCCGGGAGCAGAGGGTGTCTGAGGGGGTATCTGGCCAGCTTTGGATTGGGGGATTGGGGGGTCCTGGAGTGAGACTCAGTGCCGCAGGGCTGGAGAGCTCAGGCCTCAGGGGCCCATGAACAAGGAGTCTCCAGTCTGATGGCGGAAGCACAGGCCCTGCCCTGGGGGAGATCCCATCTCATGGGGGAGTCGTAGGACACCTTTGCAGAGACCCAGAGAATAGGCGTTTCTGAAGCCAGGCCTCCCAGTGTCCCGAACACGGTCCAGGTGATCAGGTGTGGGCTGCGGGCACTGCCAGGGAAGATGCCCCTGGCAACAGTGGTCCTGCCCTCTGGGGCTGTGTGAAGACACTGGGCTCCTAGTTTAACCACAAACAGAGTGTGGCATCCAGGGCTGGGGCAGATCTTGCACATGGTAGATGATGGGAGCCCGAGGTCCTGAACTGGAGCTAGTCCCAGCGCTGCCTCTCCCCACTGTGTGACCCGGAACAGGTCCTGTCTCTCCGGGGCCTCCTGGAAATAGCAGCCCCAAGGGAAAGCCCCAGGAGAGGCCAATGTGCCTGGAGAGAGAGGCCTGGGCTGTCCCCGTCCCAAGGGAGGATCAGTGGCTCTCAGGCTTGGCTAGGAGTCCCGGGGAGAATGGACAGTAGGCGCCCGGTTTCTGGCATCTGTGGACCCAGGAGCCGCCTTGCCCCACATGGGGCTCCCATGTGGTTTCAGTCAGTCCCCTCACCAGGATTCAGGACCTTCAGCTCATAAAGGAAGGGCCTGGAGTTCCCAGGTGTCCCGGCTTCACTCTTCAGGGGCTCCCCACCCTTGCCTGCAAACTCCATCAGCCAGCTCCCACTGAAACCTCAGCAGCCAGGAGGACTCAGCCCAGGGGTCCTCCCCCGACACCACACACCCCAGAATTAACCCTTCCTTCCCCTGCCTGGCACCCCCCCCCCACCCTTGGAGTCTACATCCTGCCAGAGTGGTTCTGGGTCATTCCGCTCATCCCTTATTGTACGTCTGTGTACAATAGGCCCAGGGCCCCAGTGGTGAATACAACAGACAGCCTCTGCCTTCCAGCAGCTTCCCATCCTGCGTGGAAGGGCAGACTGCAGCCAGAGAAACACACCAATGAATAGAAGGCGACAAGAGAGTGATAAAGGTGGGGAAGGAACAGAATGGGCTGTGAGAGAGAGGGCAGTGGCGGAGGAGAGGTCAGCCAGGGCAGGCCTTTCCGAGGAGGTGACACTGAAACTGACACCTGGAGGCAGCGGAGAAGGGAGGGACTCCAGCGTCCACGCCGAGATCACGCAGGCTGAAAGCAGGGCTGGTGTGTGATATTTCTGTGGGAACAAGAGAAGGAGTGGTCAACAGGGGAGGTGGATCCTAGACTCGAGACAGGAGGGCTGAGGCGATGGGGTTCACCCGGGACAGAGGCTGACACAGAGCAAGTGGGGCAACCCAGCGCCTTGAAGGCCCCTGCCCTGTCTGTCCCTCCCTTCTCCGGTCTTGGCCCTGTGCACGCACTCGTTTTTCCCCCGTCACTCTGGCCACGCTGCCTTCCTTGCTATCCCGAAAACGCCAAGCACGTTCCTGCCTCGTGACCTTGACGCCTGCAGGTCCCTCTTTCCGAACTTCTGCCCCAGACGTTGGCAAGGCACAACCCCCACTCTGTCCCGGCCCCTGCTCAATCACCCAGTCTAAAACAGCACCCCTGTGGTGCACTGTCCCCTCACTGTTACCCCTTCTGACCTTATATTTTGTGAATATTGGTTCATTGCCTGTCCCCCAGCCCCAGAAAGTGAGCTGCGGAGGGCACTGCAATGTGCGGGGCGGTGCCTGGCACCTGGCAGGCTCCCCAGGGGTGTGTGTTGAATGAAAGGACGAATGAACAAACACAAAGTGACCCCTGAGAGCAGCTGGTTGCAGCAGTTGCAGGTCAGGAGAGAATTTGGTGCCAGGCCTGGCTATGGACGTCCAAGTCCTGAGACAAAGCTCCCGTCACGGCATTGGTCTAGAGCCCGGGGGCGGGGCAGGGCAGTGTCCAGCCTGACCTTGGGGGCCTCCAGGTGCTCCACCATCACCGCCAGCCAGCTCTCACGGCAACCAGACAGACAAGGGCACCAATGTGCACCTGGGCCCCAACTGGGCCGGCCCTTCAGGATGGCGGGCATTTAGGATTTCTGGGTAAAGAGGAGGAGCCGATGGCTACAGATCCCCTCAGATACCTTTTCCCTTGTGGGGGCTCATAGATCATGTTCAAAACAGGTGGGACAATTTGAG
This sequence comes from Lepilemur ruficaudatus, assembly GCA_963574885.1. Classification (NCBI taxonomy): domain Eukaryota; kingdom Metazoa; phylum Chordata; class Mammalia; order Primates; family Lepilemuridae; genus Lepilemur; species Lepilemur ruficaudatus. The sequence continues at coordinate 28,491 of CAUYRT010053869.1, forward strand.
GGATCTTGGAAGGTTCCCACTTCCCCCAACTCCTGCCTAGAAGACATTCCTCATTCCTCACTGCTAACGTTGGCCTGGGCAGCCTTTGTTGATTCATGGTACAGTTCTGGGCGTCTATTTCTTCCACCTGTGAGATGGGTGGAAATAGGCCATGAAGTACAGTGGAGAAACAGCCCTAGATCAAGGGTCTGCTCGCACAAATTCTTACACTCCACGACTGCTGTGTGGCCTTTGGCAAAGTCCTGCCCTCTCTGAGCTTCAGATTCCTCATGTGTCAAATGAGGGAGTCATCCAAGGACTGAGATCCTCCTTCAGGTGTGAAGTCAAGTGACTGACCTCCTATCCTTTCTCAAAGAAGGGCAAGTTTTGGGAGGGAGCAGGGAGGGGGTGAGAACATGAAGTGTAAACTTCACCAAGGTGATAGCTGTGCCCTGAGCTTGCTGGAGGCTTCTCGAATGCCTGGCTGAGACCCGCACAGTCTGGCTGGGAGAGTTGGGGGCTGTCTGTTCTGCTGCTTCTCTTCCTCCTATAAACAGGGTTGTGAGGTCCAGCGAGCCCAACAGCAGAGCCCAGCTGGGACCCATCTCCCAGAGTTTGTCCAAGCTGCTCATGGTTTTACCACTGTTGTCCCCACCAAGACCAGGATGGAGGAAAGGCAAATTCACTCTGTACTCCAAGTCGGCGAGAGACTCAATTTTCAGATGGAGAAACTGAGGTCATCCTAGGGATCCCACAGATCATTCACTTGGGCACATAAGCATGCCCAAGTCTGGGCTGGCACATTTCAGCACTACCTCATTGAATCCTCACACAAACCTGTAAGGAATGTACCATTATTCTCCCCATTTGACAGGTGAAGGAACTACCTCTCAGAGAGGTTAAGTAATTTGTGAAAGGTCACACAGCTAGTGAGTAGCCAGGCCGGAATTTAATACCAGGTCTGTCTGACTCCAGATCTATTCTTCATGCCTCCTCCCTTGTTGGAGGAAGGAGAGAGACCTTGTGCTTTGCAAGTCCAGGAGCCTGAGATAATTCTACCAGCAAGGGCTGGGGGAAGGAGAAGCCAGGGCCTCTGCACCTGCTGTTTGCTTTGTCCAAAAAGCCTTCCCTTGGATAAGTGCCGTGCTCACGCCACGCTGTACTCAGGTCTCAGCTGAGAGGGTGGTGTTCCAGGAAGGCCTTCCTCCTGGGACCCCTGATTCTAAAATAGAACACTCCGCCAACTCCCAGGGTGCCTTTTCCCCTTGGCCCTTGTCTGCCTCCTTAACACCTATCCCCATCGGAAGCAGCATCTTATCTGATGTGTGTTCACTTGTTTATCGCTTGTCTCCCAAAGGAAAGTAAGATTGTATCTGTCTCACTCACCACTCTATCCTCCAGGGCCCGACACAGAGTAGGTACTCAGTTGATGATTTGGAGCAGAAGGCGCGAGTGCCTGAGTGCCTTTTTCCTTAACAAGTGTTTGAAAACGGAGCATCTGTTATCTGCTAGGCACGGAGGAGAGGGCTGACCCGCACGTGTCATTTCGCGGCAGCCCTCGCCAGCGATCGGCCCCGTGTTGGGACGGGGACTGAGGCTGCCTCCAGCTTGCAGGCCCAGGGCTGGTGGGACCGTGAAGCAATCGGCTCAGCGCTGGGCGCCGCGCCCCACGCGGCCTGGCTCCGAGCCCGGCGCTCTTTCTAAGAGCCGGGCAGGGCCGGGGACCGGAACCGGGCGCCCAAGACCCCGCGCCCTCGCCGCGCGCTCCCCGCCGCGCCTGGCGCCGCCGCCGCCCCCACCGCCCGCGCAGCCCGGCCTGATGACAGGCGACCCCCGGCTCCTGCGGACCCCGGCCCGCCCGCCCCGGGCCCCCAGACTCGGGGCGCCCGCAGGCCCCGCGGGGCAGGGGAACCGGCAATTTCCCGGCCGCCCGCCCGCCGCCCGCTCTGTACTTAGCCTGATGACGGGTTCCGCGGCCCAGTGGCGGGGCGGGCGGCGGGTTCAGGCCGGGCGAAGCCGGCCCGGCCGGTCCCGTGCTCTGCTCGCAGGCGGCCGCCGGGCCTGTGTCATCCACCAGGAATTTCTGTTTTCCCCTCCGCGGGGCTGGAAGAAAAAACAATAATTAGGTCACTGGGCAGGCGGCAGAGAGGGTGTGGGACAGGCCAGTGGCGCCCTGTTGGGCAGGGAAAGGGTTTGGGAGGACGACGGGGAGGGGAAGGCCCCACAGGGCTCCCTCTCTCCGTCCTGCCCCAGATGCCCGCGGATGGGAGGAAAGGCAGCCCTGGCCATCTCCACCACTCACAGGCGGGTCCATTCATGCCACAAGCATTTATTGGGCACCTCTTGTGTGCCAAATTCTGTGTGAGGCCCTGGGGATTCAGCAGTAAACAAAAGATCAGGAAGGACCTGGTGGGGACGGGGCGGGAGTGGAGGGGAGACGGAGTGGCAGCCAGGCCATGACCGTCAGTGGGAGGATCACTGCACAGGCAGAAGAGTTTCAGGGGCCCGTGGATAGGGGCAGGGTATGGCAGTTCGGGAAGGCTTCCTGGAGGAAGTGGCACCTGCACAGAGGCCTGAAAGGAAGGCGGGAATGAGATTGGCCACGTTGGGAGGGGAGAGGAGAGAGGCAGGTAGGGTATTCCAGCCGGTGCAAAAGCTTGGGGGTGAGAAGACAGGGCACGCTGCAAGAACTGAAAGTATAGTGGAGAAGCATCACATATACTTTTAAACCTGAGTGTGGCTTCGCTGATTAAAGACACACATTTTTGGTCCCATGAGTCCCCTAAACCCAAGCCAACTACTTTATCTGGTGCTCGACTAAAGATAGAGCCACATGTTCCCACATTGGAGGAAAACTGTTTTGGGCTTATGGAGAGGCACTAGGTCTGGATACTGTGCCTATGAGTGATTCAGGTCATTTTCAAGAGGTCATTGGATTTAGCACATTTCTCTCCTTTCCCTCGGACCTTAGGACAAGCCCCTGTGAGAGACGGGTTGCCGGGGCAACTGCTCTGGCTGTGTTGGTCAAAGGATGAGCCACGAGACTGGGGAGGTGGGCAGGGTTGGAGCACGAAGGGTCTCACAGCTTGTGGTAGGGAGGTGAGACTTGATCTTAAGGGAAACAGGGGGCAGTGGTTTCCACCAGGGTGGGAAGGGACACGATCAGGTTTCTGAAAACTATAGCCCTAATTTATTTAGCTTCTATTATGTGACTGCACAGGGCTGGTGTTTTATACACAAAATTTCAATAAACTCGATGACAATCCTGTGAGGTGTTGCTAAGTCTCATTTTACGGAAGAGGAAACGGGTCAGGGAGGTCATCTGTCCCAGGTCACCTGCTGATAAGGGGCAGAACCAGATCTTAAATGTGCTAGGCCCACTCTGGGGGCTCTGGTGAACGAAGGGTGTCCTCGTGTCCTTACCCCCAAGGAGCCTGTTGTCTGTTGGGGGAGATGCATGTGAGACGTCCCAGAGTCACATCAGAATGGAGTTTGCTGCTGTCTCAGTGACCATCCGCGGTAGATCATCCAAGACGGGAACGGTGAGCCTACTCTGAGCGGCCATCTGGGCACCCAGGCTCCTTCCACCTTGTTGCTCTGCCATCTTGGGGTATCCAGTTTGGCTCCTCTCCACATCCACATTCTGGGCAGAGGGAATGGGATGGAGGGGACATGTCCTCTCTCCTTGGGGAACATCACTTCTGCTTATAACCCATTGGCACAACTTAGTCACATGGTCACATTTAGGTGAAAGGGAAGTTGGGCAATGGAGTCTTTAACTAGACAGACCCTGTGACCAACAGAAAATACAAAACAAAAGAAACAAACAGGCCGGGCGTGGTGGCTCAGGCCTATAATCCTAGCACTCTGGGAGGCCGAGGTGGGTGGATTGCTCAAGGTCAAGAGTTCAAAACCAGCCTGAGACCCTGTCTCTACTAAAAATACAAAGAAATTAATTGGCCAACTAAAAATATATAGAAAAAATTAGCCAGGCATGGTGGCGCATGCCTGTAGTCCCAGCTACTCAGGAGGCTGAGGCAGAAGGATCGCTTGAGCCCAGGAGTTTGAGGTTGCTGTGAGCTAGGCTGA
>CAUYRT010053872.1:0-10232 GCA_963574885.1 Lepilemur ruficaudatus
TGAGTAGTATTCCATGGTATACATATACCACATTTTATTAATCCACTCATGTATTGATGGGCACTTGGGTTGTTTCCACATCTTTGCAATTGTGAATTGTGCTGCTATAAACATTCAAGTGCAGATGTCTTTGTTATAGAATGTCTTTTTTTCCTTTGGATACATGCCTAGTAGTGAGATTGTTGGATCAAATGGTATTTCTCTTCTTAGCTCTTTGAGGTATCTCCAAAGTACTTTCCACAGGGGTTGTATTAATTTGCAGTCCCACCAGCAGTGTAAGAGTATTCCAACCTCTGGACATCCATGCCACCATTTGTTGTTTTGGGGCGTTTTTATAAGGGCCATTCTTACTGGAGTTAGGTAATATCTCATTGTAGTTTTGATTTGCATTTTCCTAATGATTAGATATGTTGAGCACTTTTTTATATGTTTGCTGGCCATTGTTCTATCTTCTTTTGAAAAGTTTCTGTTCATGTCCTTTGCCCATTCATTAATGGGATTATTTGATTTTTTTCTTGTTGATTTTCTTAAGTCCTATATAGATTCTTGTTATCAGCCCTATATCAGATGTGTAGAAAGCAAATATTTTCTCCCATTCTGTAGGTTGTCTATTCACTCTAATGATGGTTTTCTTGGTGGTGCAGAAGCTTTTTGATTTGATCTGGTCCTATTTGTTTATTTTTGTTGGTACTGTGATAGCTTTGGAGGTCTTCTTCATAAATTCTCTGCCTAGGCCAATGTCTAAAAGAGTATTCTCAACATTTTCTTCCAGAATTCTTAAGGATTCATGCCTTAGGTTTAAGTCTATTATCCATCATGAGTTGATTTTTGTGACAGGTCAGAGGTAGGCATCCAGTTTCAATCTTCTGCATGTGGATATCCAGTTTTCCCAGCACCACTTATTGAATAGAGACTCTTTTCCCCAATATATATATTTTTTCTGCTTTCTTGAAGATTAAATGACAATATGAGGATGGTTTCATATCTAGGATCTTCATCCTATACCAAAGGCCCCTATCTCTGTTCTTGTGCCAGTCCCATGCTGTTTTGGTTTCTATAGCCTTGTAGTAAAGTTTGAGGTCTGGCAGACTAATGCCTCTCAATTTTTTCTTTTTGCTTAAAATTGCTTTGGCTGCATGAGGTCTTCTCTGGTTCCAGATGAAGCATAGAATTATTTTTTCTAAATATGTAAAGAATGATGGTAGTATTTTGATAGGGATTGCATTAATTCTGTAGATCACTTTAGTATGGACATTTTAATAGTATTGGTTCTACCAATCCATGAGCATGGTAGAGATTTCCATTTGTTTACAACTTCTACAATTTCTTTTCTCAGTGCTTTGTAGTTCTCCCTATATAGGTCTCTCACCTCCTTTGTTAAATATGTTCCTAAATATTTAATTTTCATTGATGCTATTGTGAAAGGTGTTGTGTCTGATTTGACTTTTGGCTTGACTCTTTTGGCGTATATGAATGCCACTGATTTGTGTGCATTAATTTTGTATCCTGAGACTTTACTGAATTCATTTATCAATTTCAGGAGTTTCTTGGTTGAATCCTTGGGATTTTCTAGATATAATAGCATATTGTCAGCAAAGAGTGAGAGTTTGACCTCTTCTGTCCCCATTCAGACAACCTTAATTCCCCTTTCTTGTCTGATTGCTCTGGCAAGGACTTCCAGCACTAAGTTGAATAGAAGTGGAGATAGTGGGCAACCTTGTCCAGTTCCTGTTGTAAGTGGGAATGCTTTTAATTTTTCATCATTTGATATGATATTGGCTGTGGGTTTATCTTACATGGCCTCAATAATTTTAAGGAATGTCCCATCTATGCCTATTTTGTTAAGAGTTTTTATCATACAAGTGTGCTGGATTTTGTCAAATGCTTTCTCTGCATCTATTGAGAGAATCATATGGTCTTTTTTTTTGCTTTTATTTACGTGGTGAATTGCATTTATAGATTTGCATATGTTGAAACAGTCTTGCATCTCTGGGATAAAGCCACCTGGTCATGATGAATTATTTTTTTGATGTGCTATTGGATTTGCTAAGATTTTGTTGAGGATTTTTGCATTTATATTCATGAGGGATATTGGTCGGTAGTTTTCCTTATTTGTTGTGTCCTTTTCTGGCTTTGGTATGAAGGTGATGTTGGCTTCATAGAATGATTTGGGGAGGATACCATCCTTCTAATATTGTGGAATAATTTCTGAAGTATTGGTATGAGTTCTTCTTTGTAGGTTTGGTAAAATTCAGGTGTGAACCCATCTGCTCCAGGACTTTTTTGGGGGAAGATTTTTAATTGCTGCTCCAATTTATGCTTGATATTGGTCTGTTCAGGAATTCTATTTTCTCCTGATTGAGCTTAGGGAGGTTGTGTGTTTCCAAGAATTTGTCCATTTCCTCCACATTCTGTAGTTTTGGGGCATACAGATTTTTATAGTATTAAAAGATAATGTTTTGTATTTCTGTGATATCTGTGGTGCCCTTTCCTTTTTCATTTCTGACTGAGTTTATTAAAGTCCTTTCATTTCTAGTTCTTGTCAATCTAGCAAGAGGGCTATCAATTTTATCTTTGCAAAAAGCCAACTTTTGGTTTTATTGATCTTATGTACATTTCTTTTATTCTCAATTTCATTTAGTTCTCCTCTGATCTTAGTAATTTCTTTTCTTCTGCTAGGTTTAGAAGTTTCTCTTCCTTTTCCAGTTCCTTGAGATGGTTTATTAGTTTGTTAATTTTTGAGCTTTCTGTCTTTTGGATGTGAGCACTGAATGCTATTAGTTTTCCTATCAGGAATGCTTTTGCTGTATCCCACATATTTTGATAATTTGTGTGCCCATTATCATTTAGTTCAAAGAATCTTTTGATTTCCATCTGGATCTCCTCATTGACCCAGTAGTCATTCAGCAATAGATTGTTTAATTTCTATGACTTTGTGGTGAATGTTTTTGTTGGAACTGATCTCTAATTTTATACCACCATGATCTAAGAAGATACATGGTACTATTTCTATTTTTTAAAATTTTTTGAGGTCTGATTTGTGGCCTAGGATGTGATTGATTTTGGAGAAAGTTTCATGAGTTGATGAGAAGAATGTATATTCAACTTTATTTGGATGGAATGTTTGGTATATGTCTCTTAGACCCATTTGTTCTAGAGCTGTGTTTATGTTTCTTTGTTTATTTTCTGTGTTGAGGATCTGTCCAATTCAGTCAGTGGGGTGTTGAAATCCCCAGCTACTATGGCATTACTGTTCATCGTGCTATTTAGATCAAACAGTGTTTGCTTTATGTATGTAGGCACTCCTATGTTGGGTGCATAAATGTTAATAATTGTTAAGTCTTCTTCTTCTTGGCTTGTTCCTTTCACCATTATATAATGACTATCTTTGTCTTTCTTTACTTCTGTTATTTTAAAATTTATGCTGTCTGAAATAAGTATAGTTACCCCCACTTTCTTTTGGCTCCCATTTGCCTGGAAGTTTGTTTTCCAAACCTTGACCTTGACCCTGAAAGCATGTTTGTAGGTTAGATGAGTTTCCTGGAGATAGCAGATACTTGGCTTATGAATTTTTATCCACTCAGCCAGTCTATGTCTCTTCAGAGCACAATTCAAATCATTCACATTTATTGAGAGGATTGATATTTGGGGTAGATTTATGTTTATATTGTTTGGTAAATTCTTATTATTTTGTTTTACCTCTCAAGCCATTGGGAAATCCAGGTTCTGGACTTTAACTTCTCAGTGATTTTACTTTGTTGAGTGTCTATTACATTGTTCGGTGTATAATGCAAGTCTAAATACTTCCTGCAGCGCAGACCTGGTCTTTGCAAATTCCATCAGTGATTTCTTGTCTGGGACAGTCTTTATTTCTCCCTCATAGATGAAGCTTAGTTTTGCCAGGTAAAAAAAATTCTAGGTTGGTCATTATTCTGTTTAAGAAGATCTAGGACGGGTTCTATCCCTTCTGGCTTGTAGGGTTTCAGTTGAGAAGTCCACAATTAGTCTGATAGATTTTCCTTTGCAGGTTATCTGCTGTTTTGTTTTGCTGCTCAAAGGATTGCCTATTTCATGTTTACTTTAGCCAATCTAGTAATTATATGATGTGGTGATTGCTCTTTCATGTCGAGTCTCTCAGGAGTTCCCTGTGCTTCTTGTATCCGGATATCTAGATTTCTGGCCAGGCCAGGCATATTTTCCTCCAGTATCCCAAGAAATAGATTTTCCAGCTCTTATGTATTTTCTTCTCTCTCTCCAGGATGCCTATAATTCTTATATTTGGTTTCTTTACATAATCCCATATTTATGTTTTGTTTTCGTTTCTTGCTTCTGTGTTCTTTTTCTTCATCTGATTTGTTTAGCACATAGGCAGTATCTTCAAGCTCGGAGATTCTTTTTTCTGTATGATCCATTCTATTCTTAAGGCTTTCCACTGTGTTTTGAAGTTCCTTGAACGTCTCTTTCATTTGCAGAATTTCTGTTTGGTTCTTTAGTAATATTTTTATTTCTTTAGAGAGGTTTTCATTAATTTCCTGTATTGTTCTTGTGGCTTATTTTTGTTGAGTTTCTATTTTCTCTTCAATTCCTTTGAGTTTTCTTGCATTATTTTTCATTATTTTCTTGCATTATTGTTTTCTTGCATTATAGTTTTCTTGCATATTCAGAATTCTTCCTCTGTCATTTTTATCATTTTCATTTAAAGTAGGGTCTAATGATTTCTTTTGGGGATGACTTTTCTCCTGATGTTTCATTTTTCCTGCATTCTTTCACTGGTTCTTTCTCATCAGGCTATTTGGTTGAGAACTGGGAGTGCTAGGACTGGTCTTTGCCCCTAACTTCAAGCCCCCAAGGGACGTTCCTTCACAGTGGTGGGAAGAGGCATGCTGGCCTTAGAGGTATTTTAGCAAGTTGGGATACCTCTGACCTGTTGTCTTCACCTCTTGCCAATGGAAATTACTGAGTTTGGTCCCCCAGCTTAAGCTCCCAGGTGGTGGATCACACTTGTGTGTATAACTCCACTGCCCTCTAATAGCTTGAGATGGAGGGCACTGTGTTAAGCCATGGGGTTACCCTTTCTGTCGTTTTTTATAGATTGCATGGAGGAGCCAGTTATCAAGGTAATCTGATGTCTCTGTGTTGATCTCTGGTCCCCCAAATTGGGATTATGAACCCCTGATCTGAGGGTTACTTGGACCCTATTCCCCCTTAAAGTGGAGGTAAGGGAAAGACAGATGGCAGCTGATGCCTGCAAGCATGGGTGTGTGTGCCTCTATGATTGCTTGATTTGCTGCTAAGGGGAGCTGCTAATATGTTATTTGGGGCTCTTTCACCACACTTGGGAGATTGCTCCTGATGGGAGGTATCAATTGGTACAGTTGCTGGGGTCTCTGAGAGACATATGTTATCTCAGTGAAGTTTACATTTATTTTATTATGAACAAGGTTATCTTTTCAGATATTTACAATGTGGTGTATGTGTATGCGAACTGTCCATATCCATTAACCATTGTTTTCTAATGTACTGTTAAACTTCTTCTGTATTCATATGGTATTAAGATTAGCTCTGTGTTTGTGACATTTTTTCCTAGTTCATTTCGACTTAAGAGTGTTGTTTCCCTTGCAGAGGATCTTTGTTATTTTTATGAAGTAAAATTTATCAACCTTATTTTATGGCTTGTGGATTTTCACTTGTAGTTAAAAAGCCTTCCTCATTCCAAAATTAAAGAATTCATCCATGTTTTCTTCTATCACTTTTATGGCTTAGTTTTATATATTTAAACTTTTGAGCCATTTGGAATATATCAAGTCATCTGCAGTTGAAATGCAGATTCAAATTTTTAACTGTTTTCCAAATGGCTACAGATTAGTCCCAACACCAAGATCATTTACTAAGAAGTCTATCTTTGGTCCACTGATTTGATATTCCTCTATAGTTTGGATTTCTTTCTTTTCTATATTCAATTCATGTCATTATCACACTGTTTTAATTATTCAAGCTTTATAGTATATCAATACCTGATAGCACTAAAACCCTCACACTGCTATTGTTTTTCAGAATTTTGTAACTGCTTGTACTTGTTTACCTTTTCATGTGAATTTTAGAAACAGCTAGTCTAGTTATATGACAAAAACTAGTTATATGACAAAAACAGCTAGTCTAGTTATATGACAAAAAAATTTTAGAAACAACTAGTCTAGTTATATGACAAAAAACCCCATCTTGTCAATGCTTTCATATGATCACATTAAATTTATACATTAACCTAAGGAAAACTGCCATCTTTTTACCTTCTTGTCCAGGAATAAGGTATATATCCATTTGTCCAGGTCTCCTTTTAGCTCCTTCAAGAGTGTTTCAATATTTTTTCATTTATCTTTTGTACCTTCCTATTTTTTTCCTAGTATTTTATTTTTGATACTGAAAAATGGCATTCTTTTCCATACATCTTGTAATGGTTGCTGTATATATAATAGTTATAGATTTTTAAAAATATTTTAATCAGATGTCCTGTTACCTTACTGACTGACCTTACTTTCTATTGATTTTCATCAATTCTATGTGTACATAGTAATATTATCTGCAAATAAAAAGTTTTATTTGTTCTTTTCAGTTCTTTCACTCTAATTGTGCTAGCTAACACCTCTAATACAATGTGGAAAAGGTAATGATGATAGTGGGCTCATTTTCTTATTCTTGATTTTAAAGGAATACCTCCAATATTCCATTTGGAATGTGTATATATTGCACACATATATATGGATATATATACACTTTATGTATGTGTGTATATACTCGTGTATTCACTTCAACAATTTATTTTGTCAATAATGTGTTAAATTTTGTCAAATGCCTTTTTAGCATGTACAAAGATGTCATATAAATTTACTGCATATGTGACTAACGTAACTTAATATTGAACCCTAATATTTAATCATTCTTATATTCCTGGAGTAAACTCTACTTGATCATGATGCATTATTTTTTAAATGTGGTGTTGGATTAATTTAAGGTTTAGAATTGATAGCTGTGAGAATAGTTTGTTACTTTGATTCCACAAAATCATTCAAAAATTTTCTTTTACATTCTATGCTCTGGAATACTTCAAATATTTTTTTGAGGACTACATATTTAGCAACTTTCCTTTTTCTTCTATGAAATTTAGTTTGTTGAGACTATCTCTTCTAGGCTCAATTTTGTCAAACTATGTTTTCCTATAAGACTGTCCATTTCATTTAGGTCTTCAACCTTCTTTGCACTGAGTTATAGAAAGCAATTTCTTATGATTAAAATTCTGCTTTTATGAGTATCCTCCATTGTTATTTTGTATTTTGGTTATTTATGCTAGCTGCCTTTTTACCTTAATTAATCAGGTTAGCCAGTACTTTGTCTAATTTAAGAGTGAGCAAATCTTTTTTTGTAAAAGGGCCAATAGTAAATAATTTAGGGTTTACAGGCCAAGTACATTATATAGGTACTTATATAATGAGAAAAAATTCTATAAAATTTTTATTAATTATATTCAAAATATACTTTTGATAAAATAAATTCTTTTGGCAATATTGATCCACTAACAAGTAAAAGGAAATTCTTTTTGGTAGGGGATAACATTTTGCTTAATTGGAGTTCAAAGTTAGCATTTCCTATCAGCAAAACATTGCAGATGTTCCTCTGTTAATGCTGATCTGCAATGAGATTTGCATATTTCATCTTTGAAAGTGCCTTTCACACAGATGGGAACTGCCAAATACTGATGCAATCCACAAGCATCTGATTTTCATTGAGTATATTAGTCACTGGGAAGGTATATATAGAATTCTATTAAATTTTTCTCTAGATATTTGCCTTATAGCATGTCATTACTTTGCATACTAATCACTTCCAATTGAAGGTTAGGTGGAAGCTCCTTAATCGTACAAAGTAAATTTTGAAATATGGAAATTTCTTTTGCGCTTGCATCAAGGTCCTCAGAAGTGCTGCTGTCACTTTAGTTTGGGCTCACAAAATATATCTGCTGGAAAGCTGAGTGGCATAGAAGTCTCAGTTTTTAACTTTTGACAGCATAAAGTGTATAAAGCAGCTTGACATTACAGCCATTTGCCACATAATGATGGGGATACATTTTGAGAAACGTGTCACAGGCAATTTCATCATTGTGTGAACATCACAGAATATATTTACATGAACTTGGGTGGGATAGCCTAATACATATCTAGGCTGTATGGTATAGCCTATTGCTCCTAGACAACAAACCTGTACTGAATACTGCAGATAACTGTAGTACAATGGTAAGTATTTGTGTATTGAAATATAGAAAAGCCACAGCAAAAATACAATATTATAATCTTTTATGGGACCACCATTGTATATGGGGGCTGTTGTTGACTAAAATGTCAGTTTTTGCCACATGACCAAACGTTAATTCGAAGTGTTAGATTGTTGCTGAAATGACTTCCTAGCAGTATGTTTCCTATATAAACTCTGTTTTGCCTTATAAATTTTAAGTTAAACTCATTAAGAGCAACCAAGTTTGTTGTAAAACCAAATGTTCATTCAGTGTTCAATAACAGTGATTAAGGGTGGCTTTTCTCATTCAGGAAAATTTCAATATTGGCCTTGAGCTCAAAAATTTGCAACAAAAATGTCACCACTGCTAAGCCATTAAATTGCTGTGTAGTAGAGCAAATCAGGATATTCAGCTTCTATTTCTGAGAAAAATTCACAAAACTGATGATGTTTAAGTCCATTAGAGTAAGTGAAGTTCTCCATTGACATACTGATTTGATAACACATGATGGATTCAAGTACCTCTGGCAAAGTACTTTCTGATGAATAATACAATTTGTCCAATTATGTCTTTTTATGCTCCACACGTATTTTTACTATTAATTGTAACACATCTTAGTAGATTCCATTTCAATTTGTATTGAATTAGTGCTTTCTCATCTTTTGAAAATATTTTCTCTTGTAGTTGTTTCGTGCAGACTACTTTAAATCTTCACTTAAAATTTGGTGTTGATTTCTTGAGTAAACAACTGAACAGTATCGGTAATACCTGTTTATTCATCAAGTGTCAAGGAAAACCACTCAAAATCATTTGCCTTGTTTTTAAAGCAAATATTGATATTGTTCCCAATGTCCTCAACTCTTTTGAGCAACTGTTATCACTAAAAGCCTACTAAAGTTAAGTTTATTTTCTCTGGACACTTTGCTGCAATTAAACATGATTTAATCAATTTGCAATTAGCAAACAGCTTTCCTTGCTTGGATAACAAATAAGCCACTCAGAAACTTACTTTGGTTACAACTTCATTTTCATTTTTTTGTGGAGAAATTCTAGTATCATGAGACATTCCATTTTAAAATTTCTAATTTTTTTACAGTTGCTTTCATGGGTTAGAAATATTGCGATGATTGCTTCATCTGGCAGTGCCAAATCATATTGTATTCTTTTAGCAAAGCTATAGTGTCATTACATATTAAACATAGTGCTTTGCTAATTTAACAGAGTAAATAGGCAGCCTACAGTATGGGAGAAGATATTTGCAAATTATATATCTGACAAAAGACTAATTTCCAGAATCTACAAAGAACTCAAACTAAACAGCAAAAAAAAAAAAATCCATCATCAAAAAGTGGGCAAAAACTATGAACACAATTTTTTCAAAACAAGATAATGGCTGACATATGAAAAAACATTCACAGTTAATTAATTAACTGTAATAAATTAACATTAATTAATTAATGGATTAATTCACCATTAATCATCAGAGAAATGTAAATTAAAACCACAATGAGATGCCAACTTACCCCTGTCAAAATTAAAAAGTCAAAGAACAACAGATGCTTGCATGCATGCAGAGAAAAAGGTATGCTTATACATTGTTGGTGGGACTTCAAACTGTACCACTTGTATAGAAAATAGTATGGAAACTCCTCACAGAGCTAAAAGTAGGCCTATCATTCAATCCATCAATCCCACTACTGGATATCCACCCAAAGGAAAAGATATAATTTTATCCAAAAGACACCTGCACTTGAATGTTTTTCTCAGCACAATTCACAATTGCAAAGAAATGGAATCAGGCCGGGAGCGGTGGCTCACGCCTGTAATCCTAGCACTCTGGGAGGCCGAGGCGGGCGGATTGCTCAAGGTCAGGAGTTCGAAACCAGCCTGAGCAAGAGCGAGACCCCATCTCTACTAATAATAGAAAGAAATTAATTGGCCAACCAAA
>CAUYRT010053875.1:0-13760 GCA_963574885.1 Lepilemur ruficaudatus
GCATCTTACGCACCTCAACTTAATTTTCAAAATACCAGACACTACGGCCCCCTGTCTTACCCCTTATTTTCGTCTTCAATTCTGGCAAAATTGTTCATATTCAAGACCCCGTTGATCCACCCCCCCCCCCCCCGCCCCCCCCCCCCCCCCCCCCCCCCCCCCCCCCCCCCCCCCCCCCCCCCCCCCCCCCCCCCCCGGGAGAAGAGACGGTGTATAGATAATGACCAATTTGCAGATAAGGAAGTAGGAAATTAAAGGATACCACAGGGGGCCCTAGTTTCTGCTAAGTGAAAAAGTTCTTTTTCTTCTTGTAGCTGCCGTATCTTACCATCCCTTGGATAATTCCCCCCGTCTGGCTGTGGAGTGGAAGAAAATGACCCCAGTCTTCCTCTTTTTTTTTTTTTTTTTTTTTTGTTTTTTGAGACAGAGTCTCGCTCTGATGTTCCGAGCTGAGTGTCGTGGCGTCAGCCTAGCTCAGCAACCTCAAACTCCTGAGCTCAAGCGAGCCTCCTGAGTAGCTGGGGACTACAGGTGTGTGCCACCACGCCCAGCTAGTTTTTCTTTTTCTTTCTTTCTTTCTTTTTTTTTTAGTAGAGACGGGGTCTCACTTTTGCTCAGGCTGGTCTTGAACTCCTGAGCTCAAGCGACCCTCCCGCTCTGGCCTCCCAAAGTGCTACCATTACAGGCACGAACCACCGTGCCCAGCCATAAAGTACTGTCTTTACATGCTCCTATCTCCAAGCATTCCTGAGAAAACACACATTCCGAAGACCAATTCTGGTACTTGCTTGTCATCAGAATGTACTGTAGGGATCCAAGCTATTACTTTCTCCTTCTGCAGTAATACCCATTTGTTTCAAGACAGACTTACTGCTCTTCTCTGTGCCATTTTGCCTAACTTGGACATTGACCCTATCTTCAGTTCCATACAGTGATAGCTGAGATCAGGAATAGTTTTGTTAAGACTTTGCTGAAGGTTTGTTAAGACTTTGCTTTGTGATAAGACAAGTACGTCAGAAAAGGAGAACTTGAAGACAAAGTATCACGGCTCTTGAGGTCTGCACAGGGGTCCTCTTCTGGGCATTTCTCTGTTTACCCCCAGAGCTGCCCTCATGTTGCAGGGATCAGATGACCCAACTCTAGTGGGAATGCCCCTGAGTCCAGCCCTGCCGCAGTATTCCAGAATGGCTGGCAATGGCAATGTTTGTTACGTTCAGGGGGAACCCTACCCCGTACATAGAATCTGATCTCATCCTTTGGCACAAAGAGCAACAATGGCAAGAACAACCTCCCTTCCCCCAAGAGTGGGCCCATCAGTACAGAATAAGGCCCTTAATAGTCCCACCCCATTCCTCCTCTTCTTGAGATGAACAGAAGCTTGAGCCATCTCGAGCTATGTTTCCATCAAGCCATCTGAAGCCTTGGCTTCCTGTCTCCTGTGAGAAATAAGTTGAACAATCACCTACAGATCTTCCGGAAGTAAGCAATGATATCCAGGATTAGGAAAGAGCACCTGAATATTGAAAACAAAGATGACCTTTTACATTACCGCAAAGAGCTCCTGGAGCTAATGTCCTCAAATCTCTCTCTTCTAGAAAGCGTGTCTGTTCTATATTTCATAACCCAAAATCCACTGGGGTGATCCTCCTTGAAATGAAGTGCCTGTGTGATAGAGCTTTCCTTTTTTTATTCTCTGGCCTCACCTTATGCAACTTTGTCCCTCATTATATCATCCTTCTTGCCATTCATCCAAAGTGCCAAGATCTTTTCGATTCCAGCATTTTGCACGTGCTGATGGCTCTTCTTGGAATGTTCTTCCTCCCATTCCTCACCCCACTAACTTTTGTTCCTTCCTTATGTCTTGTTTAAGTGACCTTTTCAGAGAAGACTTCCTTGATCCCCTTTTCCATTTGAATCGGAGCCTCCCATTACAACCTTAAATCACACCATTTCCTTTGTTTCCTTAAGACCATTTATGACGGTTTGTAGTTACGTATGTATTTCTGACATTATTTGTTCCACTACTCTCTCCCTTTTTGGAGTTATTTCCAGGAGACATATAGTGTCACTTTTGCTCACTTCTCTATCCCCATTGACAGACACACATTAGATAATCAGTAAATTTTTTCTGAATGAATGAATGCATGAATGAATAGGTAGGTAGTCTGCCATGAACTTCTATCTCTAAGGAGACAGAAAGTTAATTGGAACGTTCCTCATCTTACAGGTTCTACTCAGCGCAAACTCTTTGGTTGCCGAACACCTATTTTCCCTTTTACCCCTGCTGGCAGAGCCTTTGCGCGGTGCTGTATCAGACGGGTGGAACCTGGCCACGGTAGTCCCTGTCTCCTTCCTTGAGACTGACTTACGCTAGGCATGCGCTCCAGTGCTGGCAGGGGTAGGTAAGGAGATGTTTTATGCTGATGTAAGAGACAAGGTGAGACATGCTGGGGATTTCTGGGACAGGCTTCTCCAGAAAAGATGTTTTCCTGCCTCTGGGCATTAATAGATTTGCATATGATGACAGGAATTGCTGAGATGAGGCCAACGCATGCAGCTTAACAAGGTCAACATTCTCTCAGGGAAATAAGAGCAGGAGCCAGGGATGGCTGGCAGGCCTGGAGCTGCCTCTGCTCTGCACTGCTTGCTACTTTAGGTAATAACTCTCATGTGGTTTAAGGCAGTGAGCTTTCTGAATACATTTTACATGGCATGCTAACACAAACACCCACACATGTAACATACAAATAAAACAGAAGTTTCACAAAGCAATACCACTCCTACTATGCGCAAGGTATGCCAGTGTTTCTCCTTTCTCTTCCCTTCTGCTATTGCATTTAAAATATGCTTGTTGAGGCACCCTAAAATGATTTCATCCCCCAAAAGTGTTGTGACCTGCAGTTTAAAGCATTTTTTGGGGTTTTCGGGTACTTCCTCTGCAGACTCTGGAGCCAGACTATCTGGGTTGGTATCCCAGCTTTGCCAGTTACTAGTTTTATTACACCAGGCAAGATTCTTAACCTCTCTATGATTCAGTATTGTCATATTTGATGGGGATAATAACGATACCTGCCTCATGGCGTTCTTTTAAGGATTACATTGGCTCATACATTTAAAGCACTTGGAATAGGAAGCCATTGGGAAGTCTGAATGGACAACTGACATTATCCTACAGAGATAAGCAGGGTATGGTCCTGGTTCTCACAGAGTTTACATTCTTGCAAGAAAGATATAGTGCAGAGGCACGGGATTGAGATAAGCACAGAGTAGTCCAGGATCATGAAAGGAAACACGCATTCCAGTCTGAGAAATCAAATCTAAACTCCAGGAGGTAAGGCTAGGAGATAAAAATGAATTGTGAAAATTCTAATTACTGTTTTTAAATCCGTAGACTAATTTTTAGAGCAGTTTTAGGGCTACAAAAAAATTGAGCAGAAAGTACAAAAAGTTCACATACATCCCCTATCCCTACCCACACAGTTTTCCCTGTTATTAACATTTCGCATTAGTGTGGTGCATTTGATATAATCGATGAATCAATATTGATACATTAGTATTAACTAAAATTCAGAGTTTACGTTAGGGTTCACTCTCTGTCTTGTGTATTTTATGATTTTGACCAATGTATAATGACATACACCCACCATTATAGTATCGAATGCAACACTTTCACTGCTCTAAAACTCCTCTGTGTTCTGCCTAGTACTCCCTCCCTTCCCCTGTCTCACCCCCAAACCCTGATCTTTTCACTGTCTCCATAGTGTTGCCTTCTCTAGAATATCATATAGTTGTAATCATACAGTATGTAACCTTTTCAGATTGGCTTCTTCTACTTAGAAATATCTATTTACCTTTAAAAAAAACTCTCTGAATACAGAATACATTCATAAGAAAAAGAACAAAGAACAGGCATTTAAAAGTGTGCTGTCAGCACTATTCAGGGCTTTGAGCAACCAACCAATAGGCATAACCAATTTTCTTAACAAGTAACTGCTTAATAAATATTTGCTGAGCAAATGAATGAATGAACCCCCAGCACTGTGATTACAATGTTAGCAGATGGACAATATGTATTTGTTGAACTGAACTATATAGTCCTAACATCTTGATTGCATTTAGGAGGTTCCCAATTCTCCTTGACCATTCACTTAAGAGGGACAAATAGCTCTCACGGCTTAATCATTTTATGTGTTCGAGGCACTATGCTAAATATTTTACAAACATTATTTCAAATCAAGGCTGGGCGCGGTGACTCACACCTGTAATCCTAGCACTCTGGGAGGCCGAGGCGGGTGGATCGCTCAAGGTCAGGAGTTCGAAACCAGCCTGAACAAGAGGGAGACCCCGTCTCTACTAAAAATAGAAAGAAATTAATTGGCCAACTAAAAATATGTAGAAAAAAATTAGCCAGGCATGGTGGCACAAATTCCCAGCTACTCAGGAGGCTGAGGCAGGAGGATCACTTGAGCCCGGGAGTCTGAGGTTGCTGTGAGCTAGGCTGATGCCACAGCACTCACTCTAGCCCGGGCAACAGAGTGAGACTCTGTCTCAAAAAAAAAAACAAAAAAAAAAACATTATTTCAAATCAGCATTATCAGTAATCCTGTGAGCTAGATATATTACTATTCTTGCTTTATAGAGGAAACAGGTTCAGAGATGTTAAAAACTTGCCCAAGGTTACACAGCAGGTCAAGTGAACCTTTAATTCACACTCCGGTGGAAATCCTTTATCCAGGAGCACCCCGATGCGTCAGTCCACCAGTACTTTGCCGTGGAGTTTTCCGTGAAGCTGACAGTGGCCCAGTACTCAAAGCCTACCATGACCACCTCAAAGAGATGCCCTGAGTAACTGCGTTCACGTCAGTCTCTTCCCAAAATGCCCTGCCCGTTTCTACTTTCTATGCTGGGGAACTCCCCAAAGTGGGGACATTCTGTTTCGTTTTGTTTTTGTTTTCCCTGTATGGGCCGGAGGTTCATCACAATAGGTGCCACAGCTACTGGAAGTCCTCAGAGAGGTGTCCGTGGCCCCCTCGAGATAAGGCAGATACATAGTTCTGCCTTAAAGCTGGGGAAATAAGCACACCATTCACCAGTGTAGGAGTGAAGAAGGTGCCAGAAGATCACGCAGGGCTTTGCAATTCATAAAAGATTCTTGGATATTTTTTACCCACAATTAGAAATTTCAAATGCCTGATTTTCTCCAACCCTTCAAACTTCTGGCAGAGAAGATTTATAAATCTAACACGCAAAATCTTTGTCACTCGAACCTGCTCATCTGCTGAGCGTGATAAGCAGAGCGCACGCGAGGACAGATTACTTTTCCAGAATGAACACGATTTGCCAAAAGTCTCGATGCTGTATTTATTTATGTATTGTCTCTCTGCCTGCGTGTACAATTTCCCAGAACTACACACTTTTCTAATCCGGTCAAGGGAGACTGAAAAACTAGCTCAGTCCCGTGACTGCAGTAACTGAAGTTTCAGAGTCAGGGTTATATGTCTGGGACTCTGGATGGGAAACGAAGACTTGAGCGTCAGTCCCAAGTTCATTCTAGATGAGCCATAACTTAATAAAATCAACACTTCTTCCAGTAATGACTTCCTAACCCTAAACCTTTTCTTTCAATAAGGTGCGCCCTTTATCACCCTTTTGTTTTTTTTTTTTTTGAACGGTGACCTTCCATAATACTTTTACCAAGAGGTTTTCTACATGAATTTTAATTGATTAATTTGAATTAAAATTCTCTTCTTCTTACAGGAATTGCAATGAAATATCTTTATTGCCTGCTTGGGTTTCACACCTGTTCGCTCACCTGCACCCTATGTGCCTCATTAACCTCTGCTCCGGCCATTTATTGACAGAAAGAATGTGGGATTGTAGAACGTCAAGTTAGAAGGGAGGGTGTCAGAGGCCTTCGTGTGCCCCCAGGCGGTTCTTGCCAGTGCTGGAAACCCCGCTGGGCGTGGTTTCAACAACGGGAAGATCACGGCCTGGGGGAAACTCGGAGCCTGCCAGGCCCCGGCCTCCCTGGCTGGGGTGTGACGCCTCCTCGTCACACAGTTAGTGGCTGTCAGGACCCCGATCCAGGAGATTCCTTTGTCCACGTCCCCGTCTTCAGCCCAAGAAAGGGGTCTGGTGGATAGTTGTCTTTTATTTTTTTCCCTTTTTTCACTTGCCGAGCAGAGACAGACAATACAAAGCAGTGAGCTTTTAACACAGTCCTCGAACACAGAAATCAGGAAATACTTTAACTAATGCCCCCGACCCCCACTTGCCCAGGTCACTCAATAACAAAGCCCAAGAAGGAAGGACACCCACGTCCCCACGATACTCTTTCTCTCCCCCTGCCCCACCCAGGAAGGACGGGAAGGAGCCGTGCTGAACAACGGCGTTAGGCAGAGGACTATCCACTAAGTGACCACGGCATGTAGGCGGAGCCGAGGGAACGAGGAAAGGCTTTGACAGACAACCGTGGGAGTAAGAGGGAGGGCCACAGCGGGAGAGTCCTGGAGGGAAGAGAGACGGGTGGTGGGGTAGAGAGGCTGGGGACAGGACTGCCAACACCCTCACCACCGTGTCACCCACTTGAGTCTCACAAGCCACTCTCTGTTTTCCTTCCTTTTTGGCTCCTGCAGAGGACAGCATTCCATCTTGTGTCTCATGTCTTAGTCAAAGAGACGGAGGCACAAGTGTGTGTATGCACAGGTGCCCACACGTCTATTTCCCATATGTACCGAATTAACACCTGTTCCAAAACCGAACTCTGCTGAGCAGGGCCACTCAAACCCGGAGCCCTCGGGCAGCTCGCACTCTTGGAATTGCAGTGCCGCATAGGGCATCAGGGCTAGCCTCAGCGACAGGAGACGCCCTTATAAGACTTTTTTAGGAGCCAAAAGAGCCACAGCCTACCCCCTCATTTCCCTACTTCTCTGTTCACTTTTACGTCTTCCTCTAAGAAGACTTCACGCAGCTGTCATTTCCTGAGTGTCACACCTCTGAGTTCTGGGAATTGAACCACACAAACCTGAACCCAACTCCAAGGGAATGTCATCCCAGCCCTCCGAGGAGTTTTCGCAACCAACATCACTTGCAGGGTTCTTGCAAAGACCCAGGGAGATTTCAGATGTAAAAATGCTTTACATCATTGGAATATGTGAACTCATATTATTGCCGTATACTCCAATGGTGCATAAATAACAGGGCTCACTGGTGTCCTTGCCGCTGAGAGGAAGCAGACTAGAGTCGTAAGCAGCTTCTGATGGGACGCTTGGGCCTGAGCAGCAATCAAGTGGTAGGTGTGTGAGAAACTAGGAGCTCAAGTTCCCAGGGTGAACGGGGCTCTGTGATTAAAAACAGCTTTGTTTTGCTCCTTTCTCTCTCTCTCTCTCCCTACAAAGGAAACCAAATGTAAATTTGTGCTTATTCTATAAGCTCAGATACCAGTCTCCTTCTTATCAGGAAACTGAACGTCTCGGTTGGCCTAGCAGCGAGGCCAGGTTTCAGGAGGCCGGGCAGAAGGTGGGGCTAAGATTGTTTGTCAGTTTGTTCTGGGGGAGGAGGTGGAACCATCACCCACAGCACTAACCAGAGGAAACTGCCTGTTCCCCAAGGTCATTATGGGACTTCCTGCCAGAGCACCTGACAGAACAGGGCAGCAGTGTCTTCCCATAGACAGAGATGGGGGGTGGGAGGGTTTGTGAATGACCAAGATGCCACCTCCCAGGCCAAACCTGAGTTCCATGCTTACTGGGGTAGGCTTTGGGCAGAAAGAGCACCAGGCTTTGAGTGAAGAAGTTCTGCATTTTAATCCTGGCTCTGCCCTTTGACCCCTTCCTGTAAAACGGAGAGAGGCTATAATGCCCACTGACTGTGAGGGTTACGTGACTTTCTCTCCCACCCACTTAATTCTACCCGGTTCCCAGAATCCCTGTATCCTCCCTCTTGCACTGCCAGCCAAAACTTAAATTTCTGCTTACTTTATTTTGCAGAGCAATTTAGTTTTCTTTGTTTCACTTTTTTGCCCTCAAGACCAGATCCTGGGACCCAACTTTTCAGAATTAAGTGGGCCTTCCAATTGTCTTGCTAACCTCCAACCCCCCCCCCCCAAAAAAGTTCTCCAAGAGAAATCCTGCCTCCAGCATTAAAACGTATGCATTTTCCCCTCACTATATTAGTTTTTCACTCTGCACTGCCCTGGTTTCTCCAGATGACCTACAAGGAACAAGTCCACCCAGCTGGCCCACCATCCTCTATGTGGACCTCAGGGCACTGTTCTCTTCATAGGCCATTTTCTTAATAATCTGAAATGGTGCCCTCCTCCGTGTCTCTCCCGTGTCTTTCAATCAGCTGATTTATGAAGTCTTCCACAATTGCAGCGCCATTGTGCCAACATCTTATCAAAACAGGTTTATTACATACATCGGCCAAACGTGGAGGGGAGGAATGTTATAACAAAATTGCAAAAAGAAATCAGCAATAGAAATTGTCCGTCACCCACCCAACGTCCTTCCACCACATGCACCTTCTTCCCGGCCAGCAGAACTCCTGTTTGCTAGTTACCCCAGCTGTGCGGCATGAGATGTAATTTGCCTAACGCGAATGCGTAATAGTAATTTCATTATCCTAAATTTGGCCGCATGACCCAATGAGATTATGAGGGGAAGTTTACTGGGTGTAGCTTTTAGGAAAGCTTTTGTTTTCTGGGTAAAAAAGGAACAAACTCAACTTGTAGGGCCCCTTTTGTCCCTCTGCCATTTTTTTCTTTTCATGGAATACTGACATTATGCCAGGAAGTACAGCAGCAATCTTGGGACCATGAGGCACAAGAAAAAGGGACACAGAAACAATCTATTAAAGTATTAAAGTAGCAGGAAGACAGCAAGAACCTGGGATACTGATGGCAACCTTGAGCAGCTGACCAGCCTTGGTCTAACTAGTTCTGTGAAACAGGTAACCTGCCATTTGTTTATGTCATTGTAGTTGGGTTTCCTGCTATATATAAATGCAGTCCTAAATGACACATAGTTCTTTTTTCAAAAATTTTTTTCTTTTTTTTTCCTGGTAAGGGAAGGGGATGGAGAAGGAGGGAGAAGAACACATAGTTCTTGCTCTCAAGCAATGGTTAAAGGCTTGGTACATACATCTTGGCATCACTTTTTTTTTCAGGGTCTTGCTCTCTCACCCCAGCTAGAGTGCAATGGCATCATCACGGCTCACTGCAAGCTCAAACTCCTGGGCTCAAGCGATCCTCCTGCCTCAGCCTCCTGAGTAACTGGGACTACAGGCATGCGCCACCATGCCCGGCTAATTTTCCTATATATTTTTAGTTGTCCAATTAATTTCTTTCTATTTTTAGTAGAGACAGGGTCTCGCTCTTGCTCAGGATGGTTTCGAACTCCTGACCTTGAGCAATCCGCCCACTTCAGCCTCCCAGAGTGCTAGGATTACAGGCGTGAGCCACCGCGCCCGGCCTGCAGTCTGCTTTTAACTGGGCCACCTATGTCTACCCTTGTCCCTCTGTAGTCTGTTCTGAACATGGCAGCCAGAATGATTCCATTAAGATATAAATCAGGTAGTGTCACTTCTGTCACAAAAACCCTCCAGCGCTGGCCGTGTTACTCAGATGAGAAGCCAGCGTCCTTAGAACGAGGACACCGGCATGGTGGCGGTAGGGCTCACCTCATTTGTCTTCACAGTCCGGAACTGCATGGTGCCTAAGGTCTGAAAACAGTAATTGTTTTGTATATTTTGCATAGTTTTCTGGTTTATGGAGTGAGGGTCACTCAGTCATGACTGGAGGTGGCCACAAACAGTAAGCGTGTGAAGCATGTCAGCTTCTGTGACAGTGAGTGGGATATGAAGATGAGTTAGGGCACACTAGCGTGTCACAGAGGAACTGAAACTCGGTGGGGGCAAAGACAAAGCTGCTGTTAGAACTAGGAGTGGAGTCCAAGTGCTTTGCATCCCAGGGCCTTCCTTCCCCACCAAGCCGCATCCTCCCTTCCCCAGCTTAGCTGCTCTGAGCACTCTCTTCCTCAGTTGCCTTCTCCTCCTCAGTGTCTGCCTTGCGGCGTTTGGGATGCTGACTTCTTCAGCCAAGCCCCCCCCCCCAAGCCCTCCCCACTACCATCATTTGGACTAGCTGGAAAGGGTCTTTCAGGCCCAAGTGTATCAGAACATTTAGAAAGACCGAGACCCCCTTGCTCCACCACGAGCCAGTGGCAAGGGCTTTCTGGTTGTCCTTACTTTGCCATCTGCTTCAGATTTGCCCAAAGGCCCCCTTACCAAGATGCCACATGCGCTGTGAGGCCATGTCTGTGTACGCGTGCTGTGAACACCACCTTTAAGCGAATGGGATTCTTCAAAAAGTAACTCGAGTAATAAGCATCTGCCTCTGTGTCCCAGGCCGCGAGGGACTGGGGGTCACAAATCAAGGAGGACTTGTTGTAGGGACCGGCTGCCCCGCTGCAGGGGGCGAGTCAGCGGACGGCCTGCTGCTGCTGGAGGTTTCCCGGTCTGCCTCAGAGGCAGTGTTTCCTTGCCCGAGGTCATGCCCTTACCAGGGCAGCCCTTACCTGGTGACTGGACGAGGTGGGGTATAAAGGCCCAGGTGAGACTGCTCTGAAGGGTATCACTTGTTTTCCAGCTTCCAGCCAAGTTGGCGGAAGCTCTGTCAGGGCTGCATCAAAACTCAGCTTCTCCCTCTGCCCAAATCCTGTTGTCTCCTTTCCTTCCACAAGCAATAATTCCAGGTAAACAACTCGTGCCCACACCCCAATTCCACATCTGCTTTTGCAAAACCAGACCTCTGACGCAGGAAGCGACAGCTGGGCTTTGGCAGCTACAGGCCAGTCCAGTTTCCCTGCAGCCAGGGAAAGGTCAGGCAGGGACCGATGACTGCACAGAAGGGTCACCCTGACACCACAGGCCTCACGACTTTCCACCTCCCCTCCGTATTAATGTGACAGAAAATTGAAATGAATGACCATAAATTGTTGGGAAATAATATTAGATAACATTTATCGAGTGTTCATCTGAGCCAGATACTACGCTAGGTGCTTCACTTGTACTTAATCCCCTCAAACAAACCTACAGAGGAGGTATGCTTATTAACCCCATTTCATAAAGCCCCTGGCCTCTGTCTTGCAAAGAGCTGGGGTAGGTCCGTGGGCAGATGACAAGTGATGATTTCAGATCCCTCCGGGGTCCTGGCCCGCCTTCTACAGCATGAGCCCCGTGGGAGGCTTTGCGTTTATTGCCGGCTGCTGCTTGCATCCTCTTCCTCCCTGCACTCTCGACTCTGCAGACCTGGCAGGCCCCTCTCCGCCTCCACCAGCAAATCAGAGGCACTTTCAGTGCCCAGCCGCCACCCTCAGAAATAGGAAGGGGAGAGGCTCTCAGCCCACATCCTGCATTTGAGCGAAGTTCCCACCGTGGTTCAACCCAACATTTACGCACCATCTTTCAGCTCACAACCAACCAGCAACCACCAAATCCAGGCTCCCAAGAGGTCACTTATTCATTCATTCATCAACAAGGGACTACCAGAGATGGATCTGCTGTACTCAGGGGGCAGCTGGAGGTTCACAGATGAATGATTCATTCATTTATTCCTACACTTCTTCATTTAACAGTGACTTACTGAGGTCCTGTTCTGTGTGAAGCACAGGTCCCAAAGATGCCGTGGGCAGCAAGGAACAGGCGTGTCTTCACGTGCCACTTAGCGGAAGGGGTAAGGCTTACAGTCTTTTATTAAACAACTCTGTAACAGTCCAGATGTACACAGCCGAAGTCCAGGAGAACGTAGGAGGGGTTTTCTGCTTAGGTTTGACAGCAGCTTCCCGTACACAAAGGGTTCTCAGACAAGGTGCACGTCGGGCTGCCTCCTGCAGTGTGATTCCTTCCTCCGTCATTCCTCCCCGGGCCGCGTCTTTCTGTCTGGGCTCTCTGGGTGCCCCACAGGCCCGCTGCTCTCTCCAGGGAGCAAACGCCTCTCTCTGAGCCTGCTCCCCCTTGCCCCATGGATACTTGGCCTCTTTAAACCTCCCTCCGGTGTCCGGCCTCGCGGCTGGGCCTCCCTTAGCAAGCATCCCATGTGCCCCCCTGCCCAGGTATGCTCAGAGGACCGGCCCTTCCTCAGCCTTGAGCACATTGACAAAAGCTCCTTTCTGTTACACCAAGTTCAGGCTTGGACCCAGTCCCAGAAAGCAAGGCAGGGTGGTGCCAAGCCTCAGGAATGTGAGCGTGTTAGGGCAAACAAGAAAAATCCACTTTGCCAAATTTAAAACAGAGCATTTCTATTTTTTTTTTTTTTTTTTTTTTTTGCATTTTACCCTCCCTTTAGGGTCTTCCCTGGTGCTCTCCTTTGCTGCTTCACTTTTGGTCCATGCTTGTTTCCACAGTGAGCAAGGTCATGACATCCTCCCTCTCTCCCTGCACATCCTCCCAACGTTTCTGAGATTAGCCCCTGCCACGAAGGAACCCCGGAGCTGGGGGAGACAGTACCTTCCCAGGACACCTGCTCAGCGCCAACCAGGTGTTGCGGCGCCAAGCCAGCACCACCAGAGGGCGCTACTGCCCCATGCCTCCTGCCGCGGAGGCCCGCTCCGGAGTCCAGGCTGCGGGTGGTTCCGAAGCACCGCGGGGCCCTGGCCCCGGGCTGGCTTCTGGACGATGACAGTACCCGCCTTTCCTCGCTGACTAATAAAATCCACTCTTCATTGTTATTTCCTCCCTGGGGCAGAACTGGGCTCTGCAATCCTCCTCAAGTCAGTCCCTGGAGCATATTTCTGACCTAACTTTGGGTTAGTGAGTACGGCTGTCCCACCTTTAGGGATTAGGGTCCTCCCTGAGTCTGGAACAAAGCTAGATCTTTCCTTCCCAGGTCCCTGCAAATCAAGGTTACCCAGGGCTGGCATTTAAATCTGGCCTTATATGCCAAGAAATGGACACCTTCAGGCTTGCGCCCACCTGGCGAATGTCAGTTGCCACGACACCCCTAAAATCTCATCAGTCAGGCTTGTTCCTCATGTCTGCTACGGGGTTACAGGTCCCCACCCTGGGGCTTCACTAAGGTTTGACTTCAGTGTGTGTTTCTGGCTCTTCTCCTGACCCTCTTTCTAATCCTGTCTTGGAACTTGCTTTGTGGAAGAAGCCAGCCCGGCTCCTACTGGGGCAGTGTGGTCTTGCCACTCGCCAGGGCCTGTGTGCCGCTGTGGCGCCTGCTGAACCCTCTCCTCCAGCAGCCTGCGCCTTTCCTGTCTCATAGCTGTGTCCTCTTTCTTGGGCTACATGCAGAAGCCGTAAAGGAAGGTTCACAGATTGAACTGCATGCAATTATATTTTTAAATTGCACAAAGATAATATAAACAAAATAGAAAGTAAAAAAAAAAAAATCTGGGAAAAATCATAATAAATACGATAGAGAAAAGATTAACTTATATAATTCAGATAACTCCTAAAAATCAAAAAGATGGACAATCCATTAGAAACAGGCAGGCAACTCAGAGACAAGAAAATAGTATTGGCCAGTAAATAAATGAAAAAATAGTTGCACAACCTTTAATTTTAATAGGAATTTTAAAAGTTGCCAGTTTGCTTTGGTGCCTAATGGTTAAAATAAGTAGGCATGATTTCTAATGTAAAAGACTGATGGTTTCCATTGTTTATTGGGGTGAGGGTAAGAGGCTTGCTCCATGCATAGTTGGAGGGGGCGTAAACTGAAGTCTGTTTTGAAGAGTAGTATTAAAATGGTAAATGCA